>JAWDJE010000004.1:110280000-110545000 GCA_035047345.1 Bradypodion ventrale | reverse complement strand
GGGAGGCAAAAATAATGAAACTGAGGCTGTCATACTTTGGGCACATCATGAGAAGGGAAGATTGTCTGAAAAAGACCATACCACTGGGAAAGGTTAAGTGCAGCAGGAAAAGAGAAAGATCAAAAATGAGATGGGTTGACTCTCTAAAGGAATTGCAAATGCAATTCCTGTTGAGGAAAGGACATTTTGGAGATCTCTCATTCATAGGGTTGTCATAGGTCACCATATGATGGCATGTAACAATGTCAATTCTCATGGCCCTTTAGAATTTCTGATGGTAATATTTCAAGGTTCTTAACCTATTACAAATTAACCAGGAATGCTGCATTATTATTATTATTATTATTTTTAAAAATCTATTTTGTGTCTCTCAATTCCTTTTATAACTTCCCTGTCTTAACCACCCTTCCTGATCAGAAAAGCTTTATTAGAAAGAACCCAATCTCATGGCTCCAAAAGCCTTCCCCAGAATGAAAGGATTCCCAGGAGAGCTTCACAACTATTGGAGGGGATAAGAAACTTGTAATTTTGAAAAAGCACTACAGCTTTACATGATGTACAGATGTGAAACAAAACTTTAGTCTAACATCTATTTCTGGTCTAGTTTGAGAGTTCTATGGACCTGTGGAGAATTAGAGCATGTCACATACTGCTAAATGTTTGCACAGATACAGTGGCAGGGTGAAAATTCCCTGACAGAAAATTGAATAGCTCAGAATTTTATATTAATTTATAGAATGCTGTTATGCATTGAGGCACAATTGCAAAGTAGCACAGGAACACTCTTGCAAAAGGAAAATGGCGGTTTCCCGCCATTCTAGCAAGAAGCCCAAAGTTGTGTGAAACCCTTACAAAAGGATGCGCTTGTTAGACTAAACCAAGCCCTGTGATTGGTTACACTTTTGGATCCTGTTCTCCATTGGTTAATTACATATATCCCCAGTTATGATTGGTTAGTTACGTCTGTCCGGTGGGTCGCTACCTTGTATCCAGGAGCTACCGCAGGAGAGACACTATATAAGCCCCATGGGTACACCAGGGTGGAGCCAGACCAGATCTATACTTCCCAAACACCAGTCGAGTAGCCGGGTAGTGCTATGCCCTGGGTACCTCCACTGCTGCACTTCATGTTAGCACATATAATGCCCAAAGATGGACAAGAGTCCGAAGGGACTGAATACGCTGGAATTGTATAGCCATCTCGGGATCCGGGAACATCTTGTAAGCTCATCTCTATTTGACTGTAAATAAAGCCTGTTGCTGTTTGTTACATTGTTGTCCTGGACTAGTGCTAATAAGGGCCAAATCCAACATTGGTGACAAAAGTGGGATCGAAGAACATCGAGATGGCTGACCAGACCCATCTTTGGCTGTGTCTGCTCGACACCAGCAAACCTCACCTGTGGCCATACTATGAAGTTCAGCTGAAGAGCTACTTCACTGTAAGGAAAGTTGAGCTGGCATTGTGGAAGGCGACGTTCCTCGCCCACTGCGGGCTCTAGACTCTCGACGTCATTGTCAAACTTCTGCTGCCAGATGTGCTCAAGAAAATTTCCTTGCCAGCCTAGCTGCACACCCTGCGCGAGCACTTCCAGCGCAGGTCAACTCTCAAGGACAAAGACTCGCCGGGTACAGTTTTGACCGTGACTGTTTTTTTCTGACACCTCTGGCCATCTCTGTGAAGTCCACGACAGTCCACCGCATGGAACCAGAGTGCCAACGTCAACACCAGGGTTGGTAGCACTGTGCTGAGGATGTCATAAGAACATAAGAACATAAGAACAGCCTTGCTGGAACAGGCCACAGCCCATCCAGTCCAGCATTCTGTCTCACACAGAGACTCACCATTTCCTTCAGGGTATTCCCAAGGAGATGCCTTCACCTGCTTAGGATTCCCTGGAAATGGCATTGAGAGATATCCTGCCTATCTCTCCAACCCCAAGGCTGTCCTTAAGTATCCATAATTATAGCCATTGATACCCTTGTCCTCCATGAACTTGTCTAATCCTTTCTTAAAACTGTCAAGATTGACAGCTGTCACCACTTCTTCTGGCAGGGAGTTCCATAGACCAGTAATCCTCTGGGTGAAAAAGTACTTTCTCTTATTTGTTTGAGAACTAGTACCCAAAAGTTTCATCGAGTGTCCCCTAGTTCTAGTGTTGTGCGATAGGGAAAACAGTTTTTCCTTATCTACTTTGTCCACACCGTGCATGATTTTATAAATTTCAATCAGGTCACCTCTTAGATGCCGTCGTTCAAGAGTGAAAAGGCCCAACCGTTGCAGCCTCAGATGGTAAGGAAGGTGTTCCAGTCCCCTAATCATTCTGGTTGCTCTCCTCTGCACTTTTTCAAACTCCATAATATCCTTCTGGAGGTATGGCGACCAGAACTGTACACAGTATTCCAGATGGGGCCTCACCATAGATTTATAAAGAGGCAAAATGACACTTGCTGACTTATTTTCTATACCCTTCCTAATGATCCCTAACATTGAGTTTGCCTTTTTCACTGCTGAGGCACACTGGGTTGACACCTTCATTGAGTTGTCCACCAGGACACCAAGGTCCCTTTCCTGGTTTGTCGCAGAGAGTTCAGAACCCATCAGTTTATAAATGTAATTGGGTTTTTTTGCCCCAACATGCATCACTCTGCACTTACTAATGTTGAAGCTCATTTGCCACTGTTTTTCCCACTCCCCCAGTGTCAAGAGATCCCTCTGGAGCTCCTCACAATCTCTCACAGTTTTCACTGCCCTGTATAATTTAGTGTCATCAGCAAATTATGCTACCTTGCTTTTTACTCCTACTTCTAGATCATTTATGAAGAGGTTGAAAAGCAGGGGTCCCAGTACTGAACCTTGGGGGACCCCACTCTTTACTTCCCTCCACTTGGAGAAGTGTCCATTTAGTGCTACCCTCTGTTTCCTGTCCCTTAGCCAGTCGCTGATCCAGGACAAGACCTGTCCCTTTATTCCATGACTGGTAAGTTTATTCAATAGCCTTTGGTGTGGGACCTTGTCAAAAGCCTTCTGAAAGTCCAGATAAACAATGTCAACTGGATCCCCCTTATCCACATGCTTGTTGACACTCTCAAAAAATTCCAACAGATTAGTGAGGCATGATTTGCCCTTGTAAAAGCCATGTTGGCTCTCCTTTAGCAGCGCCTTCTCTTCTATGTGCCTATTAATTCTATCTTTTAGGATGGTTTCCATCACTTTTCCTGGGACACATGTCAAACTGACAGGTCAGTAATTTCCTGGATCACCCCTGGATCCTTTTTTGAAAATTGGTGTTACATTCGCTACCTTCCAGTCATCAGGCACAAAGCCTGATTTGAGGGAAAGATTATATATTTTGGCTAGGAGATCAGCAATTTCATCTTTAAGTTCCCTGAGAACTCGTGGATGGATGCCATCTGGCCCTGGTGATTTGTTAGTGTTTAGTTTAACAAGACATGCAAGGACCTCCTCCCTGGTTATTTCTATCTGGCTTAATTCTTCGGTTTCACTCCCTACGAAGATAGGCTCTGTTTTGGGCATGTCGGAAGTGCCATCTCCGCACAGAGTGTTCCTTCAGGAGTGCCCATTACCACAGTTGTGGAAAAGTGGGCCACATCTCCAAGGTTTGTGGAAAACAAGGTGAGACGTCGCCCAAATTCCAGCTGAAGCTCCGGTACTGCATTGCCAAGGTCTTCTTGAGCTACGGGGCAGACGACGAGCGACGAGACCTGAAGGACGGATACAGTGTGGACCTCCACATCGAAAGGGTGCCTTTCCATCTCCATGTGGACTCCGGGTCTTTTCTTTCTGTCGTGAGTGACGAGGAGTAGCATCACATTCTACCTGACCTGCGGCCTAAGCTCAAGAGTCTCCCAGGAAAGGTAGTGGACTTACTGGGTTACAACGTTCCAGTTCGGGGAATTATAACTACGTCTATGCAAGCCTACCCCTCGTTGTTGCTAAAGTGGGTAATACTAATATTCTAGGGTCCTATTGGTTCGGGGTCCTGGGTATCCACCTGATGGGATCCAGTTTGGGGGGTAAAACCAGTCCTTCGACTCGAGTATGAGACCCAAGCAGTGTTCCTTCCCAAAGTGAGTTTGTCCCAGGGGGCCCCTGAGAGTGATTCCTCTTCGGCAGAACTTAGTGCATTCTTTTCCTGTCAAGCGCATGTTGCACCCAAGGATAGTGACTTTACCCAAAAGACTGGACAAACAAATATGTTTGAGTCACAAGAACTTTTGCCACCTGATGCCATAGACTTTGGAAATCCTGCCAACTGGGATGATTTGGCCATTGCCTCTCTCAAACTGTCCGTGAACTTTGCCACTGCCTCAAGGGCTGACCCCCTGTTGTCTGATGTTATTGTGTGGGTGGACATAGGGTGGCCACGTCCTCCTTACAATTCAGAGGTTTGTGTGTATTACCGGGACCATGAAAAACTGTCAGTGCTGGGAGGGTGCTTGTTTGGCTCTGCAAGACAGTGGTTCCTTGTGGGTTGCAGCCCAAACTACTTGAGTAGTTGTTGGGCAGGCCCCTTGATTTTCTCTGCTCCAAAAACATAATGTGTAGCTATTTCTGGTGGCCAGGGATTGAACATGCCATTGAGATTTGGGAGCTATGACACACCACTAAAGACACCGTTTGTTCAGGAGGGTTCACAGGTTCCCCGGCAGCAGGTGGACTCACACCATCCCCTGGGGTTGGAGAAGGGATTCTGGTTACACAGTCATCCCCTAACATAGACTGGCATGAAAAGGAATGCCAAAGTGCGGGTTCGCACTCCCCGGGAAAAAGGGAGGGGTTGCGGGACCACTCTCAATCCCCAGGGCGAGAAGGTAATGATCAAAGTCATGGGAATCTCTGTACGCCGATGGAAAGGGAGCTTGGAGAGTGTTCTCCAAGCCCAAAAGTAAAGGCAGCTGTGGGAGTTAAACCGAGAGTGGTCCCCGCCTTAGAGGCCTCACTTGCAGCAGCAGGGTTGCACAGGGCTCGAGCTAATAGTCCCGGGCTGTTTGGAAAGACATGGGGAGAGGGTTAGAAACATGGGGATTCCTTGTATGCACCACACATGGGGTCTTACATGACGAATGTAGCTCAGGAAGAAAAGGAGCTACGTGCCTCACCAAAATGGTTTGTTTCAGGTTGCACACACACAACACCCCCCACCCCACCCCCCTATGCAAAGTCCCTTGATTGTTTCATGGAGCTCCAGTAAACCATTGGAACCAGAAGACACCTGCATGAAAGGGTCAGACAGGGTTCACGAACACAAGGGTAAACACTCCTTGGATAAGGACACAATGCCTGGAGTTTGACCTGGAGCCCCAACTGAAAACCTTGGGGGGGGGGGGGAATATTGTGTATTGAGGCACAACTGCAAAGTAGCACAGGAGCACTCTTGCAAAAGGAAAATGATGGTTTCCCACCATTCTAGCAAGAAGCCCAAAGTTGTGTGAAACTCTTACAAAAGGGTGCACTTGTTAGACTAAACCAAGCCCTGTGATTGGTTACACTTTTGGATCCTGTTCTCCATTGGTTAATTACATATATCCCCGGTTATGATTGGTTAGTTACGTCCATCCGGCAGTTCGCTACCTTGTATCCAGGAGCTATAGCTGGAGAGACACTATATAAGCCCCACGGGTACACCAGGGTGGGGCCGGACCAGATCTACACTTCCCACACACCAGTCGGGTAGCACTATGCCCTGGGTACCTCCACTGCTGTGCTTCATGGTAGCATGTATATTGCTCAAAAACTGACAAGAGTCCGGAGGGACTGAATATGCTGGGATTGTATAGTCATCTTGGGATCCGGGAATGCCTTGTAAGCTCATCTCTATTTGACTGTTAATAAAGCCTGTTGCTGTTTGTTACATCGTTGTCCTGGACTAGTGCTTATAAGGGCCGGATCCAACAAATGCTTAGACTGACATTTTATTAAGACATTAGCATACTCCCATCTTGAAAGCTAATGTATGCAACTCATACTATCAAAGCCATCTGTTTTTCAATTCCTCCAGTGCATAATTTTCCATTGCTATTTCATTATCAATTATGTCATCAGCTACTTTAATTATTACCATTATCATGTGCTTAATCAAAGAGTTTGGCTTCAGCGGTTAAATTAAAAACAGTTTGCTTACATTTTTATTTGCTCCATTTATAGTAAATTGTTGAAACGCTTTGAATTTTATGCATCTTTTCTCAAAACACCTTACCATGTGGACATTTAAAAATAAATTTTGTTTCACAGTCTAAAAATATACCCTCTTAGCTATTCATATCTATATATATTGAAATGTGGAGACCAGATGGCTATGGGAATAGATCTACAATTGTTTAAGAATAAATGAAAAAATCTATTTTAGTCTTTTATTACTATATACAAACAGACTATTAATATGGGTCCAATGAATGTGTGTTTCTTTCTTAATGCTCATACACTAAAATTTGCTATCAAATGTGGCACAATTTTCCTTTAGAAAAAAAGTATGGACTCTCGGAAATCAAAGATCACCTTGTGCAATCTTCTGCTGATGCAAGCAATTTGGTACTGTTATCATCTCTAATAAGGTAGGCAGCTAGGTCCCTCTCCTTCAAAACGTATCATGAAGAGTCTACCATCTCATGACACACTGTATTCTATTATTGAATCGCAATAGAATATTTAACATCTCTGGTAGTAATATTACATGTAAAGAGAAATAAAGATTTCCTACTTTCCCAACACTTCCACTCTAGGCCTTCAAATCCTTCAGAGCTGTGTGCCAAGAAATCCCACATGTAAATAAAGACTGTGTTTATCTGCCAATGACCAGTTATAAAACAAAAGCAAACTAAAATACAAGATTAAAACTAAGGTTAATTAATGCTGAGATAAATAGATAGTCTCCCACCTTTTAAGAGACTTTGGTTTCTAGGGACATCCTGACTGTTTAATGGGCTTTGTCACAGAGATCATTGCTTTGCAGAAAAACAAAGGAATTTGGAGATGAGTACAGTAACATCCCCCAAAATAAAAGTTGTTATTATTACTGTCATGGTCATAATCACCATCATCATCTGATCAGACCCAGAGGACCATGCAATGTCACAAATAAGGCTCTCCATCGATCTTTATCCTCTTACTCTATTCATCCATCTCTACCTACTGCAATCATATCCATCACTGTCTTTGGCCACCACTCCTCCTTTATTCTCACCATATGCCCTGCCCATTCAATTCTTCTACTTTTCTTCAGTCAAACAATGTTAGGCTCCTTGCTCTCATTGGCTGTAACTAATATCTGAGAATACAATTTTTTTCCTGAAGCAGGAAAAATGCCATTGGTGTGAATTTGTTTAAGGTGGAATCCCAGTTTGCCATGAAGTGACCCACACACTATGATCACACAGCCATCTCCTGAGACATGAAGGATTTATCGTGAGGACTGCAATGGACTGCCACAGCCTATCAGGGTGCGCCTTCCCAGGCATGGCCTTTTCCGCTTCCATGACTTTTGGGAATCAGAGTTCCTCCTCTGCTCATTTTGCTATTGGGCCCAATATGATTATTTCCAATGGCATTTCTCCACTGAGGGGGGCATCGTCCCACCTAAAGGGGCTCATCTGCCCATAGCCATTGGCCCCTTTAGGAAGTCAGGTTATTTACCAACACTCAGCATTGAATTGCAAGCTGTACAGTTGTTGTGTACTGAATGTAGTGTATTGAATGTATTTGTAACCACACGAATGGGTACAGGTAACACTGTAACCTTCGGTATGAGGACGCGAGCTAGTGGCCACCGGGGGCAATAGCGAGCGCCCAGCTCACAGGGTTCACATTACTCAAGTGCCTTCAGCTGCGCAGGAAAGATTCCCGCGCTCACCTCACCTGGACAAGAAAGGCGTGACCAAGGATGACGTCACTTGGACAGCAGCCAATGCCTGTCGAAGAGCCAGATTCAAGTAGATAGCCACCGTATAAAAAGAGCTGTTTGTCCGCCATTACCTCATGTTCGTACTGTACTCTATGCAATAAAGATGTGTTAGGCTAGCTTACAGCCGTGTCCATTGTCTTGATTCCCAAACACTAAATTGGCGACGAAGGTGGGATATGGATTCCCACGGGGACAAGACAATAGCTCAGAAGCCAGTTTTCGACGTGACCCATCCCGAGCGATGGGACTGGTTCGAAATGCATTTTAAGAGTACAGTGGCGTATGCGGGCATCACCGACGCTGGGAAGAAGAGGGGTCTTCTCATCACGATGCTCGGGTTCCACGCTGTGCAAGCGCTGATGGATCTGGTGGCACCACGAGAGGTGGACCAGGTTTCGGTGACGGAAATACTGGCGGTTCTGCGTAACCACTTCAAGCCCAAGGTGTCCTTCTTCTCTGCCAGGGCAACCTTCCTGAGGAGGGACCAAAAGCCGGGTGAGTCAATATCCGAGTATGCAGCGGCCCTCCGCGTCTTGGCAACCCCATGCGAATGGCGGGAAATTCTAGACGTGGCCCTGAGGGACAGGATGCTCTGCGGGATGAGAGACGGGGAGACCCAGAGGAAGCTCATGAACCGTGGCCACGACCTCACTTTTAAAGAGGTACTACAAGAGGCTCTAGCAGCTGAATCCACGTGGGCCGGGTACAAGCTTCTCAAGGCAAAGCCCCCACCAGTCGAGGCAGCTGCATCCGCTGTCCAGGCGGCCTGGAGGGCGACCCCTGCCCCACGCTCGCCCACATCCTCAGAGGCTTCTGCCACCCCAGGCTCCAGCGAAGATGAGGGGGTCCGGAAGGTCAGGAAAGGGCTGAGCGAGAAGAAGGGGAAAGGGGGGCGGCGCTGCGATGGGTGCGGAGCGTCCCACGAGCGGAGCAAGTGTCCATTCCGAAAAGCGGAGTGCCACAACTGTGGGCGGAAGGGCCACATCGCCAGGGTCTGCAAGCAACGCCAGGGAGAGAGTAAGCGCGCCACGTGCAGCCGGGATGGCGTCGGCAGAGTCGGCGATGGCGGCGACGACCCAGAGGGGAACCACGTGTGTCTGCGAGTGCATGCGGAAGACGACGTGGCCGTCCACAGCGTGCCTCTAGGGCAACCACGCTTTTATGCTGAGGTACTGTTGCAAGGGGTTCCTGTTAAGATGGAGATAGACTCGGGGTCTGTTTACTCCCTCATTTCCCATAAGGAATTTTTGCGAATTCCCCCCAAGGAGCGACCCAAACTCAAGGAGATGGGGGCGAACTTAAAAGATGTGCAGGGAAATGTGATTCCAGTATTGGGGATTGGGGACTTCGAGACACGGTACAAGGGACTCCGAAGGAAACTCCCCCTGGTTGTTCTAAAGAATGGGGGGTGTAATCTTTTGGGGACACAATGGTTCAAACCCCTGGACATCTTCATAGGCGGCGTCCATGCCATCGGGGGGAATGAGATTCAGGCAGTGTGCGACGCACACGCAGAGGTATTCAAGAAGGGACTCGGGAAGTACAAGGGGCCCCCTGTTTCCTTCGACCTGGACCCGGAGGTCCGCCCAATGAGACTAAAACCACGTCGGGTTCCTTTCGCCCTAAAGGACAAAATTGAGGCGGAACTGGACAAATTAGTGGGGCAAGGGATTTTAGTGCCGGTGGACTCTGCAGAGTGGGAGACTCCTATTGTTACAGTGTTGAAAGCAAATGGGGAAGTGCGAATTTGCGCTGACTACAAGTGTACAATTAACAAGGCGATCCGCCCTAATGCCTATCCGGTGCCGGTAGTTAGCCATCTGCTGGCCACTTTACATGGGGGAAAAGTTTTTGCTAAACTAGATCTGGCGCAGGCGTATCAGCAGCTTCCAGTAACCCCAGCCACAGCTGCTGCGCAGACCATTGTAACTCACAAGGGGGCATTCAAGGTAACGCGCCTACAGTTTGGCGTGAACTCGGCGCCGGGGATATTTCAGTCTCTTGTGGAACGGTTGCTAAAGAAATTACCAGGGGTCTTGACATTTTTCGATGATATCTTGATATCTGGGGAGAGCGAATCAGAACTGGCCCAGAGACTAGATAGGGTCCTTACAGCTTTCGAATCCGCGGGGTTGAGGCTGCGGAGGGACAAATGTGTGTTTCTGGCCAGGGAGGTGGAGTTTCTGGGGTTCCGCATAACCTCTGCGGGGGTGAAATCCGCTGAGTCTAAAGTCGCAGCTATTCAAAACGCCCCTCGCCCCACCGCGAAACCGGAGCTGCAGTCCTTCCTGGGGCTGCTGAATTTTTACCATTCCTTCCTGCCCAGAAAAGCGACGATTGCAGAGCCCCTGCATGCGTTGCTGAAGAAGGATGCGGTTTGGCGGTGGGGGGAGAAACAGGAGTGGGCTTTCAGGGAACTCAAGCAGCTTCTCTCTTCGGAGGCTATTCTAACCCACTTCGACCCAAAGAAGCCGGTAGTCTTGGTCTGCGACGCCTCACCAGTGGGGGTGGGGGCGGTCCTGTGCCACGTGCTAGAGGGGGGGCGAGAAGCCCCAGTTGCATTCTACTCGAGATCTTTGTCCAAGGCTGAACGAAATTACTCCCAAACAGATAGGGAGGCACTTGCCATTGTTGCGGGGACAAAGAAGTTCCATGACTTTTTGTATGGTCACCCTTTCACCATTGTAACCGATCACAAGCCGCTGTTGGGTATTTTCACCTCAGACAAGCCCACTCCACAGATCCTCTCCCCCAGGATGCTTAGGTGGGCGATTTTTCTGAATGCATACAGGGGGGCGTTAGAGTACCGCCCCGGGAAAGAGATAAGCCACGCGGACGCCCTCTCAAGGTCTCCTCTGCCCCACCTGGGGGACCCAAAGAGTGAGGTAGAACAGGATAGCCAAGTCCTCCTCATTGAAGCCCTCGATGCCCCCCCATTTTGCCCAAGGAAATTGCTGCCGAAACGGCCAAGGATAAAACGTTAGCCCTCGTGAGATCCTGGGTACAGAAGGGGTGGCCCACAGCTCCCCCCGCAGACGAGTTTGCGGCATTTTTCAGGAAGAGGGTTGAGTTGTCCGCAGAAAGGGGGTGTCTGTTGTGGGGGGAGAGGGTGGTGGTCCCGCAGGCACTAAGAGCGAGGGTCCTACGGCTTTTACATGTCAGCCACCCAGGGATTGTGCGCTCTAAGGCGCTGGCCAGGAGCTACTTCTGGTGGCCTCAGCTAGACGCAGACATTGAACACATGGTGAACACCTGCGAAAGTTGCCAGAGCTCTCGGCCTGAGGAGTCCCGCCTTCCACACAGAGAATGGGACACAGCTAGGGGACCGTGGTCCCGCCTCCACATAGACTTCGCAGGGCCATTCAGGGGTTCATTTTTTCTGCTTGTGGTGGACGCATACTCCAAGTGGTTAGAGGTAATTCCAATGCGCAACACCTCATCAGCTGGGACCATAAAGCAGCTGCGCAAACTGATATGCACGTTCGGGATACCTGACGTCATAATCAGTGACAATGCGAGTTGCTTCACGTCAGCCGAGTTCCAGGCGTTCTTAGAGTCCAACGCCATTCGGCACATCACCTCAGCCCCTTTTCACCCTGCAACAAATGGCCAGGCGGAACGTCTGGTGCGCACAATGAAGGAAGGGCTGCGGCGCATGGGTCCCGGGGATCTGGACCGGCAGCTCTGTCAGTTTCTGTTGGCATATCGAGTGACGCCATTGGCGTCGGGATACTCTCCCGCGGAACTCCTCATGAAGAGGAAGTTACACTCATTATTAACTAGATTGGATCCCACCCAGGTCGAGGATAGAGGAAGAAATATTGAGCACAGCCCCACCAAGAATTTCCAGATAGGAGAGCCTGTTCATTGCAGAAACTACGCCACCACAGGGCCAGCATGGGTGCCGGGGGTAGTCATTAATCAAACAGGACCAGTCTCATTCTGTGTCGAGACCAACACGGGTCTCCTCTGGAGAAGGCACGCTGACCAGCTTAGGCACCGAGTGGTTGGGGGGCCGGACAGAGGGGATCAGCAGCAACATTCAGCGTTAGGGTTCTCCTCCACCCGTTTAGACCAAGGGGGAGAAAATGGTGGGCAACAGTCCCAAACAGGGGGGGGAAGCTTAGGGTCAAACTCATATCCTTTTCATACGCCAGCTCTATCCAGTCCCTTGAAAGAGAGGAACGAGTTTGCCCCTGTAGTTCTACCCAGCCCCTCGAGGGAGGGAAATGAGTTTGCCACTGTTGCCCCTGAATTAGATTTTGAGTTATCAAACCGGGGGGGGGGGGGTTTCGGAGTGTTCCCCCACCCGTCCAAACGAAGAGCGGGGTTTTTCTTTAGCCCCTAGTGCCCCCGGTTTGTCCACATCCACATCTGAAACCCTTCCTCCCCCTTCTCCGGCCCATCCCAAAGCGGCAAGCCCGCGGCGAGTCACTAACGAGTCATCCTCTCCAATTGCAGGACAAGAACCAGGAGGACACAGACGAGGGGGGATGGCCGAGTCAAGCATAACGGCCGCACGGCCAAAACGCACATGCAAGAAACCAGTTTGGTTAAGGGACTTTGTCCCATCTTAGGGGGGAGGGATGTTGTGTACTGAATGTAGTGTATTGAATGTATTTGTAACCACACGAATGGGTACAGGTAACACTGTAACCTTCGGTATGAGGACGCGAGCTAGTGGCCACCGGGGGCAATAGCGAGCGCCCAGCTCACAGGGTTCACATTACTCAAGTGCCTTCAGCTGCGCGGGAAAGATTCCCGCGCTCACTCACCTGGACAAGAAAGGCGTGACCAAGGATGACGTCACTTGGACAGCAGCCAATGCCTGTCGAAGAGCCAGATTCAAGTAGATAGCCACCGTATAAAAAGAGCTGTTTGTCCGCCATTACCTCATGTTCGTACTGTACTCTATGCAATAAAGATGTGTTAGGCTAGCTTACAGCCGTGTCCATTGTCTTGATTCCCAAACACTAAAACAGTGTACTCCATTACTGTAGTGGGATGTTCGGCCAGACATGCTAGGCTCCTTGTAGAGTTACTCCAACCCTATATTATGATGTTTTCTCCATTACCTAGTAGATGGATCTTGGACAGGTCTATAGAATTTCCTGAGTACTTTCCTCTCAAATATCAAGGATCCGAGTAAGGTCTTGTTTCTGAGTGCTCCAAGATTGATAGCCACAAAGCACTACAGAGATTATTAACATTTTATACAACCTATGTTAGAACTCTTGTGACACAAAGTGGAGAACTGAATTCCCAACTTCTTGTTCTGCAGCTAAATACTTAAACCACTAGGCCAGCTATTTCACTTTACATTTATGGGTAAATATGTGGTGTCAGTAACTGTACACACTGTTGTCAGCTAGCTTGACCATGCGACTGGCCCATGGGCCAAAAAGTTTGTGCACCCTTTTCAACAGCCTTGCTATTGCAATTATTAGATTACTTTTGTAAAAGGTAAAGGTTTCCCTTGCTCGAAAGCCAGTCATATCCGACTCTAGGGTGCAGTGCTCATCTCTGTTTCAAAGCCAAAGAGCCAGCGCTGTCTGCTGCTGCAGACGTTTCTGTGGTCATGTGGCAGGCATGACTAGACCTGTTACCTTCCCACCGAAGTGCTAGCAGGCAGACTATTTGGGAGCAAGCCAGCAGACCTACTCATTACAGAAATGAACTGAGGCATCCGATTCAGCTGAGGAGGAGGAAGAGGGCCTGGGTACGCCTCCTGAACAGACCCTCAGCTGTGGGGTCTGACTCCTCTTAAAAGAAGAGAGGCATGCCAGCAGGTCATTTGTTGGACCAACTTGTCAACCTTGTGGACGCTACACCATGCTCTTAGCTTCCTGACTTGATGTACCAGACTCTAGACCTCTGACTGACCCTGACTAAATATCCTGGAAGACCCTGGTAACCCTGATAAGACTCAACTGGCTACTGACCCCGGACTGGTGACGATGATTCTGCTCCAAGGCCTGAAGTAAGAAGAATCTCCCCTTCCCCCAGTGCAGCTCTACCCAGCTGTAGAGCTCCTCCGGTGCCAGGCCCTGACAATTTCACGACTGCAGGCACTTTCTTCAGTAATCTTGGATCCCAATAAAATAAATTTTGTCCATGGATTTTTCTTGGCAAGGACACTGGAGTGGATTGGCATTCCCTTCTCATGTCCAGATTCTCAGAGTGATGGTCTTCCAAGTAGTAATGCATGGCTGTGAGAGTGGGACTATAAGGGAGGTTGAGTGCAAAATAATATATACTTTTGAACAGTGGTGCTGGAGAAGGCTTGAGAGTCCCTGGGCTGCAAGGAGGTAAAATCAGTCAAACCTAGAGGAAATCAACCACGCGAACAAAAGAAACAAAACTTCAAGTCCCAGCATCCTCTGCGCCATGACCACTTCAGCCAATCAGGCTGAAGGGCGCGACCACGCAGAGCGCTGAAAAAGCCAGTGCATGAAAAATAACATAAAATAATGCCTCACACAATGGGAACGCAAGGCCGCCACAGGTGGATGCAGTGCCTCATGGCCTCACTAACCAAAACTTGCAAAAAACCACGGTGAGACAACTGCCGGCCTTCTTTCCCGGAGCAACGGGGAGAAGAGGGATTCCCTCTCCTCCACACTACCCCACCAAAGACATAGCGAGACCACCGCTGGCCTCAAGGTAAGTTGAGCCGGGGTGGAAAAAAACAAGCAGCAGTCAGCAATTCGTCAGGGGAAGCACACTCCCTGGTGAATGCCTGGATTCTGCCTTTCTACTATTTCAAGAACTAGCACAAAACAGCGGTGGAGGTAATAGAAAAGCAGCAGCCAGCAATCCGCAAGGAAGAGCACCACCCCTTATGGATCGTTGTCTGCTGATCTCCCATTAGGTTACCTGGGGAAAAAGAAGGTCGAGAGGAAAGAACCATCGTGAAGAAGATAGCTCTTCTCTGCCTCCTTCTCACCCGACCAACCAAATGAACCTTACCAGATGAAGAGGGAGCTGACTGCTGGCTCTTCCTTTTCCCCATCGCTGCATCGAAACCTAATTTCAAAACAGCAATGGGGAAAAGAAGAAACGACAGACAGGCCATTCTTCACCCCACAAAACACAACCCCAACAAAACTAAACATTTAACCAAAACGCCAAGCATCAAAAATGAAACACAAATAAATAAATAAATAAAATAAAACCAATAAGCAACAAAACAATAAACTACCTGAAATACCAAAAAAAATCAAAACTCACTGAAAACACCAATCTACAACATGAAAATACCTAACTCAACAAACAATAGTATCACAAATTAAACAAATAAATACAGAATAAATCAGAAAAATAAATAACGAGAAATAATCTAAACAATTAAACACATCACAAACCCAAAATAAAAACAAAAGAATAAGCAGAAACACTTTGGGGGGCTTAAGTAGAAACTCTCTACTTAAACCCCCCAGCCCAACACCCCAAAATCAAAACAAGATCAAAACAGATTAAACAATCAAGAGCACTCACCAAACACATCCCCCCTCCATGCCTCCAGGACCAAAGAAAGAAAATTGCAGTACTCTTAAACACAGCCCCACCTAGAGGCTGGAAGAGTAAAAAAACAGTAAAAAATATTTTAAAAATCAAAATAATAAATAAATAAATAAAATTCAAAAAACACAAACTCAAAACACCACCACCCAAACCACCCCTAACCATAAAAACACACATTAAAAACTGCCCGGCAAGGCCAGGCAAACTGTGCTAGTATATATAAAAAATCAACCAGCAGTCTTGTGGGTGCAGAACAGAAATTCACATGCCCCACACCGACCGTGCTGACACTTGGTGCACAACCTACCTTGAGCACCAGAGAGTCAGACTGGAGGGGTCTGGCAACCCGTGGGGGTTGCGGTGCCCCAAAAATCAGGCACAAAGGGGGCACCCCCACCAGGGGAGAGTGCAAGGAACAGCACCAATGTGCAGGCTCGGGAAGAGTGGAGCCATGGGGCATGGCCTAATGTGGAACAGCCAGTACCACACAGCCACACTCAGGTGGACATAGAAGAGGCACATTGGACACTGGTGGCAGCGGGTGAGAAAACAGAAGACAGCAAGGGCGAGAGAGGAGCTGGCACACGAACACCAGCAGCAGCAGCTGAGAGAGAGATGGCAAGGGCAGGAGTGGGTTGGATCTGTGACCCCAACCCACTTCCTTAGCCTGCCCCCACCCACCATGGTGAACCCTCCCTCCCTCCCGGCACCCCACCAGTGCCCAGAGGTGGGCTGGAAGGGTCTGATTTGGGTCTCAGAATAAGCCACGGATCCCCTGGAGGGTACTCTAAGGGGGGGAATCCAAAACTCACCCTCCCAGTCTGGCCTCCTTTCAGTAGAACACGCCATGCAGTCTAGCCTTTCATGGGGACTATGAACCCCAACCTTCATCGCACAGCTCCAAAGGACAGCCCTGATTAGAACCCTGCACCGGCCCATTTCCTCCTGGCTCTCTTCCAGCACAAACTCCTCCTGCTGTTCCAGTATGAAGAGGGAAATGGGCTGGCACCCTTTGGAGCCACGCAATGGCAGGTGGGGATTGTACTCCCTGTGGAAGGCAAGACTGCATGGCACATTCTAATGTTAGGAGCCCAGACTGGAGGGGATTGGAATGTTTCCCCTCCCCACCATTAGAATACCCTCAGGGAGATCCCCAGTGTCTTCTGCCCACCAGGCCGGACCCCTCCAGCCCACCCCAGGGCCGGCCGGCAGGGAAACAGGCCAGCATGGCGGCAACAAAGGGAGTGTTGGCAGGGAGAAGCTGCAATAATGCACCAGCACACACCTCCAAATGGACCCAGGTGATGTGTTGTCGGTTGGTTGTGTGTGCTGTGTGTCAGGGGTGTGTGCATGTGTGTTGTGTGCATGTGTCATGTCGTGTGTGATGTGTGTGGTGGTGGTGGTGTGGTGTGGTGTGTGTGTGTATTGTATGGGTGAGTCGTGTGCGGGTGTTTATTGTGTGAGTGGGTTGTGCCGGGGATGTATGCCGTGTGCCGTGTGCCATGTGCCGTGTGTGTGTGTGTGTGTGTATGTATGTGTGTGTGTACTGTGTGTATGTGTTGGGTGTATTGTGTGGATGTGTCATGCATGGGTGGGTGTTGGGTGGGTGGGTGTTGTGTCAGTGTGCTGTGTCATCTGTGATGTGTCTGTGTGTGGTGGGTGGGTGTTTTGTGTTGGGGGCACATTGTGTGCTGGGTGTGTGCTGTGTTTCAGGGGGTTGTGTGTGTTGTGTGAATGTATTGTGTCATGTGTGATGTGTGTGGCTGTGGCTATGGCTGTGGTGGGTGTGGGTTGTCTGTCGTGTGTGTGTGTTGTGTATGTCTGCATTGTGTGTGAGGTGTATTGTGTGTGGGTGCTGTGGGTGTTGTGTGGGGGTGTTGTGTTGCGTGTGTGCGCGCGTGCGCGCGCACCGGGTGTATTGTGTGGATGTCTGTTGTGTCAGTGTGTGTTGTGTGGGTGTGCTGTGTTGTGAGTGATGTGCCTGGCTGTGGTGGGCCAGTGTTGTGTGTTGGGTGTGTGTGTGTTGGGCACATGTGTGTTGTAGGAATGCATCTGGTTTCTGTCTCCTGTCTTCTGACACATTTTGTAAACAAAAGCCTCTTTGCTCACTGAGAGACAACGCTCCTTATCTCTCCTTATTTGGATTCTGACATTCTGATTGATTATCTAGCTTAAGTTTCGTTTCTGGTATACTCTGCCTGAATAAAGAGTAGGAGTAGTATCGTTTGGTCAGCCAAGGACTGGAGTCGTGTGTCTGTTTCCTCTTTATTTCTCTATCTCTGTTCCTCCCTACAAAAAGCCTAATGGAGCTGGACTTCGTGGACTCTTAAGTTTCTATATCAAAAGATCTGAGGATATAAACTGCTGCTAATGAGGCTGGCTGATTGATTATCTTTACATGAATCAGATCCCAACAAGTGGCGCCCCTCATGAGGCAATTGAATGAAATTCAAAGGAATGCTTTGAACTCTGCTTCAGCAATTAGCACCTCATAATCGACCGGGACAAGGTCTTCATTCACCTACGACCAGGCAAAAGGTCAGACCAGAGGAAAGGTCAATCAAGCGCTTGAGAATCAACACAGGGTGAGTGAAAAAAGAAAAAGAAAAATATTTTTTTTAATTATGGGATGTGTGCTTACTTCGCAAATGCATGAACTTTGTAAAGATATCTCAGATCTTTTGGTTAACAATGGGCGAAAGGCTGATGAGAAGAAGATACAGCAGCTGGTTAAAGCTATAGAAAAAATCAGTCCTTGGGTTAAATTTGATGAATGTCTGGACCTAAAACAGTGGAGACAGATCGGGAGAGAAATGCAGAAGCATAATGGAATTTCTGTGTCAGTATTATTTACATGGGAGGAAGTTAGAGACTGCCTTCAGAGACTCACTCCAAAGAATATGTTATTCTCTCAGGGGCTTGATGACCCCTTGCCTCCAGATAAAGGGGGGGCTATGGCAACTGCCCTTCCATCATATGAGAAACAACAGCCCCCTGATGGGGGTGGAGGTGGAAAAGGAGATGGGACATTATATCCTGCCTTGCAGCAATCAAGCACTTTTAGCCCTACCAAGACACATTTTTCTGCTGCTTTAACGGCAGCTGTACTGGATGTGGAATCTCCTGAGATATACCCAGTGATAAGGGGGGCTCCGGCTGTGGGCAATGCACTGGCAGTCCCAGATAGATATGAAACCCTCCATTACAAATATCTGAAGGAACTAAGAGTCAGCATACGTGACTATGGGTTTAATGCACCTTTTACGAAAGCTTTGTTGGAAGCCATTGCTTCTCAAAAATTGCTACCAGTGGATTGGAAACAGATGATCAAAGCACTCCTGCCTCCTGCAGAAGCAATGCTCTGCTTGCAAGAGTGGAGGGATGTGGCTTGGGAGGTACAACATACACGCCCTGCACTCACGATGGATATGTTATGTGGGGAGGGAAATTTTGCCAACCCCACACAGCAGTTGGCACTCACTGATGCCCAGCTGGGAGATGTTGCACAGATAGTCATGCGTGCCTGGAGTAAGATTCCTTCCAAAGGAGATAGCTCAGTTGCTGGGTTTGCAGCAATAAGGCAGGGCCCTAAAGAGGATTACACTAAGTTTATTAACAGACTCATGACTGCTCTCAGCCGCCAGGTGGAAAATGTGCCGGCACGGGAAATGCTCATGAAACAACTGGCTTTTGAAAATGCCAATGAGGATTGTAAAGGGGCTCTGACAGCTGTTTATGCTAGGCCAGGAACATCTATAGCAGACATGATGAAAGTTTGTCAAAATGTGGGGACTCACAGTTACAAGGCTCAACTTCTGGCAGCTGCAGTTCAATTGCCCACAACTCAGGCTCAAAACAAACGTTGTTTTGGCTGTGGAAAAGAAGGACATTTTAAAGCAAAATGTCGCTTCTCTCAAAAGCAGGCAGCACGCCCTTCAAGGAAGTGTCCCATTTGCCAGAAAGGGTACCATTGGGCCAATCAGTGCCGCTCAAATCCTAATGCCAACCCCTCAGCTACTCAGCACAAAGACTCTGACTTTTCTCCACAGCAGCAGGGAAATGGGAGTGCGGGCCAGGCTCGGGCCCAGGCAAAATAATAGGGCTACCAGAGGTCAGTGAGGAAGCAATAGCGGAGGTTTTGGAAGAAGATAAGGAACTTGCCGAAGAAATGATTTCACGATATAGAAAAAACCATCCTCTAAAAGAAGGACTTTTATTGAGGTTATCTAAGGACTGTACTTTTACTATGCCAGGGTGTGTGGAGGCTCTTCCCACAATGGTTGATGATGTTAATTTCCAGGGCATGATGGGCATCGTTCTTCCTTGCCCAGACGCCTTACCCGCTTCTGTACACATTGCAGCAGGGTCAGTTACATTGGGTCACCAAGAAATTGTCATCCCTGCATCAGCCACGCAACATCTCACCCTGCCTAAGGGACAACCTGTAGGACGCCTTCATCTGCTCCCACTAGGTACCACTGTAACTCCATCCCAGGAGGGGACTGTAACAGCGGCTATGGCGGTGATACAAATCACCGAGGATAGACCGACCCGCTCGCTGCTTATGGGTGGACGTTCAGTGTCTGGATTGGTCGATACAGGAGCCGATATTTCAGTGGTGGCAAAAAAAGATTGGCCGACTGGATGGGCCGCCCGCCCCTGTAGGGAAGTTTATGGGGTGGGCGGGTACGAGCCAGCACAGCAAAGTGTTCATCCAATCGTCTTTGAGACCTCAGGGGGAACAAAAGTTTCTCTTCACCCCCTGATTATGGATATTCCTATTACTCTGTGGGGCCGGGATCTCCTGGCTAAAACAGGGTGTACCTTGCAGACAAATTTTTGATACGGGCCTCCCCTGCAGCGCCGTTGCATGCACTTCCACTACAATGGAAAAACACCCCGCCAGTGTGGACGGATCAATGGCCGCTCTCAAGAGAAAAGCTCCAGGCGGCGGAGGCCCTTGTACAGGAGCAATTAAATCTGGGACATATTCAAACAACCACTAGTCCTTGGAACTCTCCGATTTTTGTGGTGAAAAAGAAGTCTGGAAAATGGCGATTGTTACATGATTTGAGAAAAGTTAATGAGGACATCTTGCCAATGGGACCTCTACAATCTGGACTTCCTAATCCGAACATGATTCCTGAAGATCACCAACTCATGGTTATAGATTTGAAGGACTGTTTTTATACAATCTTGCTAGCGCCACAAGACAGAGAAAAATTTGCATTTACATTGCCAGTATACAATAATGAACATCCTACTCAACGGTTTGAATGGTGTGTCTTTCCTATGGGTATGGCCAACTCGCCGACTCTATGCCAACATTTTGTGAACAAGGCTTTGGAACCTTTCAGGCAACGTCATCCAGAGGTTAAAGTCTATCATTACACAGATGACATTTTATTGCATGGTCCACAAGTCACGGAGAAACACCTGCAGGACCTAGCAGACATTTTGCAACAAGCGGGCTTGATCATAGCTCCTGAAAAAGTGCAGCGGATGTATCCATTCCAATATCTGGGACATAGGCTCTCAGCTACCGCTTCAACTCCGCTATTGCCAACAATAGCTATTCCAGAGCAGTTCACTCTTGTACAATTGCAACAATTGCTAGGGAACATAAATTGGGCTCGTCCTTTCTTGGCCCTGAGCACGGAGGAACTGTCACCACTCTTTGCTGCTCTTTCTGGACACACTTCTCCAGCGGACATCATTCCCTGCACAACGGAGATGCGTACAGCTCTTCAACGCCTCAACGAAAAGCTGCATACCATCGCTGTGGATCGGGTGCCCTCAGGCACCATTGCGCTGGCATGCGCTCTTCTTCCTACACCGAGGCTGCCCACTGCGGTTTTGTTCGCGCCTGTCAACGCTCAGAAGGTGGCCATCATGGAATGGCTACACTTGGCGCACACTCCCTCGAAAAACTGTTATCGCCTACCTGATGCGATTGCTGATCTTTTCCTCAAATGCCGTACTAGGGCAAAGCATTTGACTGGCTATGACGTTGACTTTGTTTGTTTTCCTTTTTCGCAGGATCAGCTAACCGCCTTGCTACAGCATTCTGAGGCATTTCAGGTGGCCATGGCGGACTTTGTGGGACAAGTTAAATTTAACCCCCCCAAGGATAAGCGGTTTACCTTGCTGAATCTCACTTCTTACTCTCTGTCATCCCCGCTTTGCATGCAACCTATCTTGCATGCCGTTACTCTTTTCTCGGATGGCTCCCCCTCCCGTGGAGTCCTTACATGGCAGGGTCCTACTGGGGAATGGGAGGTTGTTTTTACAGGACCTCAAGCATCGGCCCAGCGGTCGGAACTGGCAGTGGTCATACTTGTTTTCTCTACATTTTCTGATGTGCCTTTTAACCTGATTGTGGATACTCAATATGTTTACTGCCTTGTCTTTACTTTAGCTCAAGCTTATTTGTCTCCATCGATGGATAGGGATCTTTTTGCTTTATTCCAACAGCTTCAAGGTTTTCTTTCCAACCGTACGGTCCCTTTCTTCATTGCCCACATACGCTCTCACACAAGGATCCCAGGTTATTTGACGGAGGGCAATGCACGAGCAGATTCTGCTCTCCGAGACTCTGCTGAGGTTTTTTCTCTCTTTGACAACCCCATTGACAGTCATGCAATGTTTCATCAATCTGCTAAGGTTTTGCATAAACGATTTTCCATTCCTATGTCACAGGCTAGAGACATTGTGTCATCCTGTGCTTCCTGTACGAAGTCTCCTATATTCCTGCCATTTGATGCTGTTAATCCTCGAGGAACAGAAGCTAATCAGCTATGGCAGATGGATGTCACGCAAGTACCTGCTTTGGCTCCGCTTTCTAAGTTACATGTGACTGTTGATACCTTCTCTGGATTTATATGGGCTACACCCTTACGGGGTGAAACATCCAGACATGTTATACAACATTGCATTCGTTCGTTTGTGGCAATGGGTAAACCTAAAAGCCTTAAGACAGACAATGGGTCATCATATGTTTCTTCTGCCTTTCAGGACTTTTGCCGTCAGTGGGACATTAAGCTAACCCATGGAATACCCTATAACTCGACTGGACAGGTGATTGTTGAAAGAGCCCACCTGACATTCAAAAATTTGTTACACAAGCAAGTGGGAGATAGAGGGGTTCCTGTGGCTGAAATACCTACGGCTGTTGCTAAAGTACTGTATACTCTTAATTTTCTTCTTGCTCCCCATAACAGGTCACACTCTCCAGTCGAATTGCATTTCAGGACTGAGGAGTGTCTTCCTAAGCCATTGGTCGTTTATCGGCAGCAACCCGATCCTGAGTGGAAGGGTCCTGTACCTCTAATCACCTGGGGACAAGGATACGCAGCGGTTTCTACAACCTCAGGACCTGTGTGGATTCCTGCTCGAGCGATCCGCCCATGGAGAGAGAAGAAGGTTACTCAGCTCCAGGATGGTGGTTCACCAGTAAACTAAATTTGCTGACATTTGTTCTTTTCTTTCTTACTGTGCTTCCAGCTGTAAGAACAATGCCTCATGGGGGCAACCCCAACTTTTGGATTCGTCATGCTAACTATATGTTTGAAGTTCATGGTAAGAATGCAACGTTATACTATGAGCATCCACTGGCAGTGTCTCAAATGGCTTTTCTTCTGGCATTGTTCAACACGCCAGAGTTGGTTATTGGACATTTGCAACATATTGATAGATCTACACTCTTCTCTAATCCTCCAGAACAATTTAACAACACCCGCTGGCGAAGCATGACATTCAAGAAATACACTAAAGGACTTTGTTTCTGCTGTCATAGTTCTGGAGTCTGGAATAGTAAATAGAAGTACTGGACTCAAGCAAAAAGGGTTTTGCAGAATGTAGGCAATTATACGGGTTGTGATGATTATTTTTGGTTATGGGGTAGTTATAACAGTTCTTATAAGCTTAATTATACCTTGTTTAACACTACTATTGAAGATATATATGATGTATTTCCTATGTTTACTCCTGATTATTCTGCTATAGATAGTGGTTCAATTTGCAATGGATGGCAAATCAAGGATTCTAACATGTGGTTCTTTTTTAATGGAGTTGCCACGAATTTCCATCCAGGACAATATCAATGTGCAGCATTGGGTTATTTTACCTTACAGACTGGCCATAGATTACCTGTTGGCAAAATCCGGAGGATTTTGTAAACTGGTCGGGAACCAGGGATGTCGGGTAAAATTCCAGGATCTGAATAATACTATTGAGAAAGAACTTCAGAATTTACAGGAGAGCGTTATTAACAATGTACGCACTGATGTTAATCTCTTTGATTGGGTGACTTCTTGGTTGCCTGATTTGTCTGTTCTTAGACAAGTTTTCTTTTATGGGTTCATTATTATTATCTGCCTTATCCCTTTGTGTTTTTGCATTACTTGTATTCCTAATCTTATTTCTATGTGTAACACATGTCCACTGCGTAGAAGGGAGACATCGGGTTTTGCACGACGGCAATTGTACTCAATAAGGTATCACCCTCCGGAACAAAGTACCAGGAGTCAGGAGGGGTACGATGTCCAGGAGGACAGTGATGATGTATATGATGACATGCAGGGGTATGATTAGCCGTCTCTCTCTCTCAAATTTAAATGAAAAAGGAGGACATGTAGGAATGCATCTGGTTTCTGTCTCCTGTCTTCTGACACATTTTGTAAACAAAAGCCTCTTTGCTCACTGAGAGACAACGCTCCTTATCTCTCCTTATTTGGATTCTGACATTCTGATTGATTATCTAGCTTAAGTTTCGTTTCTGGTATACTCTGCCTGAATAAAGAGTAGGGATAGTATCGTTTGGTCAGCCAAGGACTGGAGTCGTGTGTCTGGTTCCTCTTTATTTCTCTATCTCTGTTCCTCCCTACAAAAAGCCTAATGGAGCTGGACTTCGTGGACTCTTAAGTTTCTATATCAAAAGATCTGAGGATATAAACTGCTGCTAATGAGGCTGGCTGATTGATTATCTTTACATGAATCAGATCCCAACAGTGTGTGACTGTGGTGTGTGTTGTGCATCATGCATGGTGTATTGTGTGGGTGTGTTGTGTGTGGGTGTGGGTTGTGTTCTGTGGGTGTGTTGTGTCGTGTGTGATGTGTCTGGGTTAAAATTAAGCCCCGGGCAATGCCGGGCATCCTGCTAGTATTCAATAAGAAGGAAAGGATCTAGATCAGGCATTCTCAATCAATGGACCACAGGCCAAACCCTGCCCCTGCAACAATTTATCTGCCCCCCGATGCCCTTGCTGATTCCAGAAGCAGAATTAAAACAGGTTATGCACATGCGTAGCATGCATTTTACTTCTGCTTCTGGGTGGGAGGAACCATGTGACCAGCCTGTTCAGCAGTCCAGGAGGTGTGGCCAGCCCCATGACCCGAAAACCTTGAGAAAGCCTGATCTACACTATTAAGATACAGTGGTACCTCATACAATGATTTTAATCTGTTCCACAGGGCTCATTGTTGTATGAAACAATTGCTATACGATGCATGCATCGTATAGCGATTTTCCCTATGGGATGCATCGTACAATGATTTTTTTTTTTTGCTAAGTGGTCTTTCCCATTAAAAAATTATTGTACAGATTTTTTCCATAGGGAAAATTGTTATGCAGGACCCCATTCCCCCCTCCCAAATCTAATTGTTAAGTGATTTCATTGCTATACGGGGTGATTGTTGTATGAGGTTTCACTGTACTTAACTGTTTAGCTCAGACTCATGACTTCTATTTGGTCTGCTTCCCATCTTCCGCTTCTGCAGCCACTGCTCTTCAACCAGCTTGTGTCAACTCCATTTACTTTCCTAATGTGCCCTACTTAAAGTTTCATGCCATTACCTTAAAAAAAAATTTTTTTTTGTATACTCCTTGTATGTCTCCCCAGTTTTGGAATGAAAAATGTGCTGTATTTTTTTAAAAAAAGAATAAAATCCTCTCATTCAGGGGCCACAGAAGTTTCCAAATCATTTGCTTATTCTCCCATTAAAGATTCTGGTGCCTTAATGGTTAAGATGCTGAACTTGATGACTGGAAAGTCAGCAAGTCAAGACCCAAGTGCTGCACAACGGAGTGGGCTCCTGTCTCTGTCCAAGCTCCTGCCAACCTAGCAGTTTTAAAGCAAGAAATTGCAAGTAGATAAATAGGTGTCAATTATGTGGGATGGTAAACAGCATTCCATGCCCTCTAGTGTCTAGTCATGCCTGCCACATCTCCATGGAAATGTCTGCAGATGCAGTCAGTACTGGCTCTTTGGCTATAAACAGAGATGAGTACTAAACCTTAGAGTCAGATATGACTGGCTTTTGAGCAAGGGACACCTTTCCTTTTCCAGTCTACAATGAATGGGGGGGGGATGTCATTCTTTCCTCAAATCAACATTTAGATCCCTGGAGAAGGGGGAAAAGAATGTTGTAAACATAATTTTAAAATGTCTTGACTATGGCTGGACTGAGACTGTGACTACAGCAATTTTACTCATGTAGTCATGACATGAAGGTATTCCCACATTTAGCAATGGTTAGGTTTAAGGAACTCAAGTTAAAGAGATGCTGAAAGAAAAGAGTTTGCAGGAATGTCAGCTTTGAGGTGGTTTCCTACCTGTGTGGGGCCCTTTTTATATGTGAGGTGTTCCTAACATTTCCCCTCCCTAAAATAGCCCTGATTTTAAAACCTAATGTTACAAAAATGTAAAAAATAAAGTCCAATTAGACAAATGCAGGTTAGAACACTCACCACCATTTTCAACAAGCATAAACTAAGTCATAGGTCCACTGGAAGGCAATATTTGATTCCTTAATGGACCTCCCCCCCCCCCCCCACACACACACACACACACCTGCCTATTTTCTTCCTCAGATCTGGTGGGAACAGCTTTATCAGTCCACCTGCTTTTTGTTTCGGTAAAAGCCAGAGTGTGATCCAACATAGGAAAGATACAAATCTGACAACACCAGAAAAAGTTGCTTTGATAGAAAGGATCTCCCTTAAAGGGACCCTTTCATCTATTATGAAATCACTCCAGGCCAGCCCCACAAAAGAATAACCCTACCACCTAACAAAAAAGTCCTGCTTGGACACAGATCCAAGTCAAGCTTCTAGAACAGAGGTTCTCAACCTTTTCAAGCCGAGGGCCTGGTCATGCTCCTCCAGACAGCTTTGGGGTCCGGACAGCCATATTGCCCTGCCTGCTACACATGGCACTTCCGGGTGTGATGGAGGCCATGGGGGGGGCAACATGAAATGGTGTCACAGGCCATATCCGGCCCCCAGGCCATAGGTTAAGAGCTCCTGTGCTATAGCATTATTGCTCATATGTTTTGTGAGCAGCAAGAGATAGTTTGCACACCACTATGCCACAAGTGGTCAAAAATATAAGCTATATGCTCTTGGAATCATAATCCAAGAATGGATGCAGTTGAGGCTCAGGTATCTGGCTGCAGAACCAGAGGTTGGGAGTTCGATTGTCCACTGGGCCTCAAAGAATGGATTGAATTATCTATAGGGTCCCTTCCAGCTCTGTGATAACAATAGTGAAGAATTCAGTGAACATGGAAAATCTCACGTCATGAAGCTATGTGGACTCTCTCCTTTATTGCCTTTAATACCGACAGGGTCCAGGAGAAGGTTCCAGGAGAAGGACAACCAGGTACTGTAACAGGCAAAACAGTAACCAAATTCAGTCTAGAGTGCAAGTGAAACCAGAAATGAAGAATTAGTTCAGGCAAAGAAAACATAGTCCAAACAAAGCAGAAGTCAGGTGACTAAGAGAACAGAGAAGGGAGAGAACCCTCAGGGGCTGGAGCAAGGCAAGGATGGAATTCTAGGAGCAAGGATCCAGGCAAGGCAAAACACCAGTCCATAGGAATATTGAAGAGAGTCTTCAGGAGCAGGAACAAGGCAGGAGATCATCTGGAACAGGAATCAGAAGCAAAACAGAAATCTTCAATAGCAGGAACAAAGCAAGAAATCAAGAAAGCCAGCAACTGCAAGTTTGCTGACCTCTGTTGCTGAAGGCAACATCTGGGAGGAAGGGTCAGCTATTATATAGCTAAGCACCCAGGGTTTCCAGAACCTTCTCCAGGGCTCTCAGGTGGGAGCTTAGCAGTTGCAGCAGGGTAAGGGTCCAGTCCTGAAGGACTTAGAAGAGCAGCTGTAAATTCTGACAAGTATTTATTAAAGACTTTTGCCTTTCTCTTCCATCCTGAAACTTGTTTCTTCTTTACTGAAGAGATTTACATCTTTTATTTCTTTACATTTCAGTTGTATTGTAAAGTTCTGATTTTATCTGTTGCAAGCCAACCTAAGATTAATGCACATACATTACAACAATTTAAATTATCAGGTTCATAAATATCCAGAATCCAAGTGCCTAATTTACTGAAATAAATTTATGAAAGATGCCCAAAGGAAACATAAATAGTTTAACAATGTATGGCAGTGAAGACAACGCAATGGAGGAGAAGCCGAAGAGGTCTTTTCATGTTTCCATGTGTCTTTTTTTAAAGAGGACATGTTAATTTAACTTTGAGATTGGGCTAAGAGGGTTAATTCAAGAGAAATTTAGCAATTTATTCTTGCTCTCTAGAACATTGGACCTTAGGGCTTGATGTAATGGAATGTGATTTAGAGTTCTGAATGTGCTAATTTTGTAATTCAGGTGTCCTGTGGAGAAACTGTGTTCAAGCCAGCTGTCTAGGGAATTAAATGGTGCTGATTTGTGTTGAGGAAAATTCTTAGATTGCTTTAGGCCAAAATTGTTAAGAGAATTTAAACCAATGTGATTTCCCCTATTTAATTCAAAGCAGGATGTACAAGCCGTCCCAAAGGGGACTACTAAGGATTTGTTTCTCTTCACACACACATACAGAGAGAGAGAGAAGTTCATGTTTTTAATGACATGTTTCTATTAAGATGTAATGAGCTCTTCAAGAAAGAAAATCCTTTCAATTTATTACTTCAGCAATTATCACCAAATTTTAGATTCTGATTTCAGTTTCTGTGTAAAATATTAATTTTCACCGAACATGCATCCTAAAAGCATGCATATATCTATCTATCTATCTATCTATCTAGATAGATAGATAGATAGATAGATAGATAGATAGATAGATATATCTCCAATCAGCAACATTACATTTTGACCTTGGTTATATAGATAGTAAGAAGGATTGTAAGAGCCAGATACTACTAACAGCCTAATGTATTATAAATTCATTTAATTTGCTTCTAGGTAGGAAGACATAGTGGATCATGAAGCTGCCAGCATGTGCTATCAGCTAGTTTAGCATCTGGCTGCAGAACCTGGGGAAAGTCAGGCTGTGTGGCTCTGCCCCTCCCCCCTCCAAAAAAAAGGAATAATAAACCACTTTCCTAGAAGCCTCTGGAAAGGGTTGCCATAAGTCAGAATCAATAGTTACATATATATGGCAAGATATGAAACTTTTGGAAGTATGGGGGATTCTGTTGTCAGAATCAACTTGATGGCACACAGTGATGGTGATGACGATGACAGCAACTCTCAGCAATTTAAAATCTAAAAAGCTTTAAGACATTAAAAATGGTACACAGTTAGGTAGATCTTAGTTTTCTTCCTGCATTATGTGACTGCATAGTTTTTTTTTAAAGCACATGTGTTATACTCATTGATATATAAACTGTAGGTAATATATTACTTTTATGGGTCTGGAATATAGATGATAAGCATTTCAGATACCACACAAGATTTAATGATGTGCTCTCAGTGTATCACTGCATGCATCTGTAATGCAGGTTCTCCTGACAATATGACTGTTATTTCATTCATCAAAGACCTCACATGCTGCATCTATCCGTTGCGTTAACACCAAACTATATAGCTGTAATTTTCTAAGTGGTAGCCATATTAATCTGTGCAAGTATATCAGACAGGAATGAAACAAAAAGAAGTTTCACTTTTATATCTGAACAAGTGGACTTGTGAAAGCTAATATTAAAATACAGCAGTGAGTCTTTAAGGTGCTACAATGTCTTGACCTTTATTACTTACTTATATACCAACATATAAGAGCATAATACACTCTCTCTACTCCTAACAGCTGTACCTGCTCTCCTTGGAGCATAAGCACAGCTCATTTGGAAAGCCTTTCACAGAAGGGGTGGATGGAAAGGAAATGATCAAAGAGAAAAGAGAAATATTTAATTTGTTGAGCATGATTTCTAAAAGGGTCAGCTTAAATATGAACATCATCAGACAAATGGTTTTACATAATGAAAGAAAAGAAAGAAACAAAACTAGTATTCTTCTTTGTTGATGGATAACCCAAAGATGAAATGCAATAAATCTAGTTTGCTGATAAACATCTGTGACTAAGCACCTGATGCCTGATTTCTTAATCTAAACACATTCACTTCTCATAATTTTTCAAAATGATGCATGTGTATTTTTGTATATTAGAGAATATTTTGCTTAGAAAGTCTACCAGAAGGGAATGTTAAAACATGTATAAATATAATTTTTAAATCAAAAGTATCCATATGCTTCCAAATACTTGAAGAGATGAGGTAAAATTAGGTTTTGAGGTCCAGTTGTCCTCCAACCCCAAGAATTTTTCTTTATAACAGATGAGGAGCAGAGGGTGAACATCCTTGTCCTACTTTGTCTTCTTAGCAGATGTCGAAAATCACACAATCTGAACATCTGAGAAAGTGAAGTGAACAAATTTCCCATCCTTGGCAGAAAGGAGAACAAAAGATGGGCAAAAGGTAGACTCCTGCCAATTCTGTAGCCCCTATGTTTAGCCAAATAAAAAAAATCCAGCTCATTCCCCTGTCTAAAAATTATAAAGTTACTTTGAAGAAATTCTGATTTCAATCATGTTTCTTCATTTCACTTATTTCCTTTAATTTTAAACTGTTCCTAGAAGGGGTTAGGAAATGCTGTGTACCAGAGTTTGGGATGATGTAGAAGGTTAGAGGAGACTGGAACATGAAGGAGGAGGAAAAGGAGAAAGTTATGTTGAGGTTTCATGAAAGCTATGTGGGAAAGGGGATTGCTTCCTCTTGGATGTGCTGATGAGACCTCTGCAGCAATAATATATATTGAGTGGTGGTTGCACCAAAGGGGTGGGGTATAAATGTGAATAAATTTAAATGAATAAATGAATGTAGTCCTGGCTAATTATAGTTATTAAAAACTTATCCTCATCCTCCTCTTTCTTCTTCTTTTTCAGGTGAACGTTCATTATTTGGGTCTTCCTGTGAATCCTTTCAATTTCTCTACATGGTCACTACTCCATCTTTAGTACTGAAAATACTCTATTTTTAAAATTCCAGTTTCAAAATCAATGGATTTAGGCTAGGGATTCTCAACCTGTGACCTGCGGGCTGGATGCGGCCTGTGACACCATTTCATGTGGCCCACCACCACCTCCACCACACCAGGAAGTGTCATGTGGTGGAGGAAGGGCAAAATGGCTGACCAGCTCCCAAAGCTGTATGAAGGAGCGTGACCTGGCCCTTGGCTTGAAAATGTTGAGAACCTCTGTTCTAGCAGCTTGACTTGGATCTGTGTCCAAGCAGGACATTTTTGTTAGGTCGTAGGGCCCCGGCTTTAAAAGGTTGAGATCTCATCATGAGTTGAGAACTCATGATTTAGGCTATCTTGACAGGCAGAGACACCTCAATGACGAATTATTCACTTCCTGTGGACAATAAGAAAAAGAACTTATTTCCTACCCCTTTTTTTGCTAAAGGAAAAAAAATACAAATCACCTATAATTTAAGAAGCAAAGCACTCACATACACAACAAGGATAAAAGAGCTGGCTGATTGTAAAGAAATACTCAAGCAACCCATCCAAAGATTCACATTTTTAAACAAATCAGCATTAATCCTAATTTTCTACCACTTGTAGAACTTGGCAATTGGCAAAAAAAAAAGTGGGAGATTTGGGAGGAATCTTACACCAAATGTTGGTTTTGATGATCCAAAACATCTATGGGTAATGTCAGAAAATTTCTTCCCATCTTCTTTGGCCTGGAGGGGAAAAAATGTTGCTGTTCCTTATACTAGAGATGTACGCGTGCAGGCCGCAAATGCGACCTGTGTGTGCGTTGCCAAGCTCCCCCCGAGGAGCAGAAGATGCATGGGCAGGGCGGGGGCGTGGTTGGGAACTGCCTTAAAAGGTGCTCCCGGCCCACGCTGCTGTCCAAAAAAACCCCCCAAAACCCAATTCAGAGGGGTTGGATCTTCAGGCCTCGGTTCGTGACAGGCAGGGCTCTAATTCCTTCATGAGCCCCGATGCTCAGGGCACACCGGAACCTCCAGTGGAGGCAGTGGCCAGAGGTGCTACTGGTGAGTATAGTTGTCAAACAAGTACACCGCCCCTGGCTCTTTCTCAAGTTGCTCCAGACCAGTGGCATTGGCCTTCCCAAGGGGCTTCTGGGCCGGCTGCGGGTCAACACATATATCCCACTTTCTTCCAAGGTGGGTGGAGAGCTCTTTATCATCATCCTCCTCAATTGTCCCAACAGGGTTACCTGATTGCAAGCCCGGCACTCCCTGTCCCGGTTTGGCCTTATGGCCCACCGGTACACACTGGATACCATACTGTGCCTAGGGTGGATATCCCGACTGGGGGACATTCCTTGCCATTAGGTGACCATTTGCTCCCTGCTGTACGAGATAAAATTTGGTGGAGGGAATATGTGGATATTTTTAGCCTTTTAAATAGGGAACCAATTAGGGATGATAAGGATGAAAAGGAGGAGAAAGACAAAGATCTGGCATGCTGCAGGAAGCCCTGTCCTTTCCCCAACCTAATTGGCTTCCAGCCTACATAATTTACATGGGGGTTTCGGTCAGGGGTAGGCCAGAATTGGCCCTACCCTTGATCCAGTATTTCGATATTATTTATCGGGCATATGTGAATTTCCCTGGTCAAGCTTGGTTGGCATATGACCAGATCATATGCGGGCGGCGCTTCATCCTGAAATGCATTGGGATGAGCCCCATCAATTATTATGGCTACAGTGTATGGCCCCGCCACATCCTTCTATGGGTGACTGGTATGACTGTGGTCATGTAGTACAGCACTCTTTTTCATCACAATTACCCCACCAATCGGCAGGGCAGGGTGTTCCGGCACGACAACTTTGCTGGGATTTCTCTTCACTGGTCGTTGCAACAAGAAGCCATGTCGGTTTTGACATGACTGCTTGATTTGCGGAGGGCAACACTCTGCCAGTTCCTGCTTCAAGGCCGGCGGCCCCTTAGGTCGTTCCAGGGAACAACCTGGACCTAAGCGTCCTTTCCCCAACCCATCTCCAGCTGCAAAAGGGGCCCAGCCCCATCAAGCTTGAGCCTCTTCGCTGTTGGTTGCACTCTTATCTGAGGCGTGATGATGCGGCTTATTTGGACATGGGTTTTTCTTCCGGTTTCTGCATCCCTTTTGAGGGACCTCATGCACCCAACCTTAGATCCCAACCTTAGCTCCCAACCTTAGATCCCAACCTTAGATCCCTACCTTAGATCCCTATTAGGGAAGGAACAATTGGCTTGTCAAAAAATTTATAAGGAGGTCTCAGATGGTCGGGTGGCCGGTCCCTTTGAGTAACCTCCTTTTCCTAATTTGAAGGTATCACCACTTGGGCTGGTACCTAAAAAGTCCTCAGGTGACTACCATTTAATACATCCTCTCTCATACCCTGAAGGATCCTCAGTAAATGATTCTATACCGGATGAGCTTTGCTCTGATCGGTATACATTTTTTGATGAGGCCTTGAATATGGTCTGTGCCAGTGTTCCGGGGGCTCTTTTGGCTAAGTCGGACATTAAGTCTGCCTTCCACCTTCTCCCGGTCCATCCGCATGATTTTGAGTTACTGGGCTTTAAATTTGAGGGACAGTATTTGGTTGACCGCGCCATACCCTTTGGATGTTCTATCTCGTGCTCGGCCTTTGAGCATTTTAGTTCTTTCCTCCATTGGGAGCTGGTTCGCAGGTCAGGGTCTGATGCTGTTTCCCATTATTTGGATGATTTCCTGTTTGGGGGCCCCAGTGAATCAGTTTCTTGTGAACTTCTGTTATGACAGTTTCAGGTCCTAATGGCAGAACTAGGTGTCCCATTTTCCCCAGAAAAGATAGAGGGCCCGACCATATCTCTCACATTTCTTGGGATTGAGCTGGATACAGTTTTCCAATTGTCTCGCCTGCCCAAGGAAATGGTTGAACGCATCACTGATAAGATTAGGCTTATGTTGGCCAAGGGCAAGGTCACTTTGAGGTAGTTGCAGCAACTACATGGCCATCTCAATTTCACCTGTTGGGTGATTTCATCTGGTCGTACTTTTGCCAGACACCTTTGTGACGCTATGGTTGGCTTAATAAAGAAATTCCATTGCGTCCGCATTTCCAGGGGTATGCATGCTGACCTTCATATTTGGCTCGCATTTCTCCAGGAATTTAATGGTGTATCCTTTTGGCGGTCTGAACTGGCCCTGTATTCCCAATTCCAGGTTCACTCGGATGCATCTGGTGGACTAGGCTATGGCATGTATTTTGATGGGCAGTGGTGCTGTAGCCCTTGGCCTGAGAGTTGGTGGGCCTCTCCACATATACGTGACATGACTTTCCTTGATTTTCTTCTGATTTTGGGGGCACTTTTTATTTGGGGGGGGGATGGTCCAACTCTGTGATGACTTTTTGGTGTGACAATGCTGCTGTCATCCAAATTGTCAACACAGAGACATCCTGGTCACCTACAGTGATGTTGCTGGTTCGTTCATTTGTCCTTCGGGCCTTGACATATAACATAGTGTTTAAGGCCCGTCATATACCCGGTATTAACCACAAAATTGCTGATGCTCTGTCCCGCTTACATATTTCACGTTTCAGAGCATTGGCCCCCGAGACCTGGGAGATCCCATTGGTTCTACCAGACGAAATCTGGAACATTGGCAGGGTGAAGTGACACGAGCTATTTGTAATTCTTTTGCACCTCGCACTTGCAGGGCTTATAGCTTTGCCTCAGCATCATTTGCTGAATTCCGTTCACATTACTCATTACCTTATATTTGGCCTTTGCCGGTTGATCATATTTTGCAGTTCTTGGTTTATCTACATGAGTCAGGTTTGTCACCCCGTACTGTTAAGTCCCGTTTATCAGCACTAGCCTTTGTGGCAAAGGCCAACGGTTATCTGGATACTACCAGGGATTTCAGAGTACGCAGGGTCCTGGATGGTTGGATCAGGGAGCATAGCCGACGGCCCGACTCCCGGCATCCTATATCACCAGATGTTTTGCTGCGTTTAGTGATGGCATGGCCCTCACGGTGTAGAAATTCCTTTGAAGCCCTATTGTTTCATGCAGCTACTACCACTGCTTTCTTTGGTGCACTATGGATCAGCGAACGTGTCAGTCTGTCCAGATTGGATCGGACTGGCAAGGCTTTGGAATATTCGGATGTTGTTTTTTCTTCATTCACAGTCTACATCACAGTTCGCAGCTCCAAAACCGATCAGTCGGGTTGTGGGGCTACTGTAGTCCTTCTGTCCTGTAGTATCCGCATGATCTGTCCCATACGGGCACTGACTCAATTTATGTCCCTTTGTGGCCCACGGGCCAGACCTCTTTTTTGCCATCATGATGGCTCTCCCCTTACCAAGTTTCAATTTTGGAGGGTAACAGGTTTGGCCCTTTCCTGTTTGGGGTTGCCCGGTGTGCGATACGGCACACATTCCTTTCATATTTGTGCTGTGTCTGGCACACAGCAGCCTTTGGATATTCAGATGTGGAGATTCAATGTATAGGTTGTTGGGCTTCAGGATGTTTTCATTCCTCTGTCCGTCCACTGTTGGGTTGAACAATTTGCTGGCCAAAATCTCTCCTCTTCTTTTTGCAGGTCCTATCTCCCGGGATTCGCCTGCCAGACTGTGGATTGTTGGACACAGCTTCGTGTGGTGGGCCACCCGTTACACTGCTGCTTCTTATTGGGCATCCATTTGGGTCTACTTGATGCAGCTTTCAGCATGTGGCATGGTTTTTGAGGCATGCGTTGGCACAATCTTCTAGCCTTTATTGTGGCTGCATGGCATTGCTCTCCACCAGACATTATTGTCATCCACCTGTGAGGTAACGATCTTGGCCAGCTCACGGGTCTTGACCTTGCAGTATCTATCCGTCGTGACCTGGGCATGATCTGCCAGCAGTGGCCTCATGTTTGATTCATCTGGTTGTCCATCACTCCCAGGGCTGTGTTTTGGGGAGGGGTGACCCCCGCCATCTTAACCGAGCTCGACAAGCTGTCAACAGGTCCATTGCCCGTTATTTCCAGTTGGAAGGCATTGGGACCTTTGTTGAGCATCCTGGTATACGCCTTGAGGAGAGGCACCTGTTTAGGGGTGACGGTGTTCACCTTTCTCCTGCCGGCATGCATGTGTTTATTGTTGCTCTTCGGGACGGCCTTGTGACCGAATTGTCAGCCAGGCTGGGGGGGTGGTGGAGTAAAGTTTTTTCTCCACGTGTGGCAGTTAGCACTGGTGGGGACACTCATCTGATCCCAAAACAGCTTGGGAGGTGCGCACTTGATTGGTCAGGACAATGGACAAGCAAGAGAGAACAGGGTTGCTCAATCAAGTGTGGACCAAGAACCAGGGTTTTCCCAGCTAGACAGCCTGGAATACTCTAATTGGCTGTTCTACCAAGCTGTCAGAGGTTAAACATAGAAAAACCTCTGGTATGGGATCAAAATATTTGGCAAAAGGATAGTAATAAGTTAAATTAATGGTTGTTATTAGTCAAAGTCAATTGTCCTCACCAGTGCTATTTTGGCCTTCCGCAGATTAACCAGTTACATTTACAAGATTCTACAGTTAATAAAGTGGCCCAATTTTTAAACCAAACTGATGTCTCTGCCTCCTTACTGGGGGTTGGTGCGGCAATGAAAAATATTACATTCTTAACCTTTACCATTTTTAATCAAGCATGAAAAGAAAATTTGCTTCCAGAGGCCTCTAGGGGGCAGACATCTCCTGCAAAACAATGTGTGTCTGTCTTGGTGCTTGTGGTAGTAGTAATTTAAAGATAACCTCTGGTTTTACCAGAAAGGATGGTGCAGCTCGCAACTGGTCTGGAAACAGACAGTCTTTGGACCCTACCAAGTTACCCATTCATTTTCTCCATCTTACTCCAGTAGTCACTTTGACCCAATTATTCTCAGCAGCAGTACACTGAGCAGTCCATTTAGTTCCAAAATATCCAGACATTTGCCACATCGTTTTCCTCTGCTCATCTACTGTATACTTTCTCTCCCCCACAGCTCCATGTCTTATCTTACAGCTAACTCCATACCCAAATTTATAAATGTCTATGATTGTACCAAAAGAAGAAGAAACCCTCAAATAAAAAAACAGCTCTGAAATGAATGTTAAAGAGAATTTAAAAATTTTTGCAGAATATTTCCAGCAATTAACCTTTATAACATCTTTGTGAAGTATATTGGAAGCCCATTAGCCCCAGAAAAAATAATATGCAGTAACTAAGGGGCCATTATTATTGCAATGAGCAACAGTCATATTCAAAACTTCTAAAAGCAAGCTTTGGGATAAAGTAGGTTTTTTGGGTCCTACTGAACAGATGAAAACTGAAAGTAAGAAATAGTTATTTCAACAAAATAATAAATTCCCAAGAAATTTGAAATCTGAACCCAGGGTTGCCCATTATCACATATACCTGTTGACATGTAGGCTAGATTAAAGACTCTGATGAGTTCTATGTTCTTTGAATCAGATCTTTCAAGCACAGAGAACTTAAAGCAACTTTACAATCTTGGCTAAGCCGTATTGAGGTATAGAGGGAGGGTATGTATGCACATGCATGTGTGTGTTCATTTCTTTTTAGGCCTCACAAACTGACATGCTAGCTTTCAATGGCAGTGCTCTTAAATTGGAAGAAAGATTGCTAAGCAATGAAACACTTACTCATCTATCAATTTGTGCCACTGGAACTATTTGGAAAAATTGTGCTGGAGACAGTGTCTTGTAAGTAGCACCTAAAATTGAGGTCACGACAGTTTCCTGTAGCTTTAGTTCCATTAGCTTATTTTGTAAGCGTAGACGTGTTAATTCCACTATTTTGGCCAGTCCTATAATACTTTTCTTCAAAATACCCTGTCCAATCTGAAAAGACTCATAAGGAGCATCATACTTTTAAAATCAACCCCCTTTTGACTATGTTTATTTGAACAGTATAAGTTGATATCATGATTTTTACACAATTTGGCTTGGTAGCAAGATAATATAGTGTACAGTGATGGAGCAAGCAGGGAATATCAGAAATCAGAAATTAAGCTGGCCATGTTGACTGGGGTGTTAGATGTTATAATCCATAAAATGAACTGGTTCTCATCTCTGGGGAATTCCAATGAGATAAAACAGAATTGGAGCAAGTTTTGACATGAAACCTTTTTGTTTCTTCTAGAAGCAGGCACACCTCAGCCTACATTTTGGCAAGAAGTGCACTCATCTTTCCTAACACCTCAGTAATTTTTCAAGCCAGCAATTCCACACCTGTCTGGTGACTTCTATGAAGTAGTAGAGCATACTGAATTGAAGTTTAGAATGTCTGTTTCCCTTATTCCATATGAAGTAAGACACAGGTAGGCAACTGTGGTCATTCTGGTATTTGTGGCCTACAATTCCATTTTAGACAGTGGAGTCCAGGGGTTCTCAACCTAAGGCCTGTGGGCCAGATCTGGCCCATAGCACCATTTTATGTGGCCCACCACCCTTTCAAGCGCATTTGAGAAACAAAATGACCACCTCCTTTGAAGCTGTTTGGACAAAATGGTCACACACACACTCCATGCAGGCAGTGAAAAATGGCCATCTGGGCTTCGAAGCAGACTGAGAGAGCATGACCTGGCCCCCAGCTTGAAAAGATTGTGAACCCCTGATGCAGTCAATGACAAGAGATCATACCAGCTGCAGTCTGATAGTACTTGGAAGGTCATACTTGCTCTCCCTGAAACAGTATAAGTCCATTAAATAGTATTATATCTGGCACCACTTTCTGCCATTACTTTTTTACTCATACCTTTCCTGTAACAGTCACCATGATTCAGCCTGATATGATACAATTTATAGTGTGAAGAGTCGATGAAAAATAATGGTTTCATACAGAAAGTGTTTGTGCTATTAGTATGAATACTTTCTGTCTTGTGTCACCTTCTAATTTACAGGACAATTTTGGAGAGAAATACAGTGTTCAATACCTTATTATTTTTGTCTGGCTCACCTGCATACACCAAACATTCAAAAACTTTTGTTATCTGAACCCCAATTTTTTTATTAATGATCTGAAAAACCTGTGAAAACAAACTTGAGTCTTGCTTTGCATTATGTCTGAGTTACAATTGTACCTTAAAAGGAGTGAGGTACTCCTTCATAAAGTGTTGTAACGGGGGAGGCCTTCACACCAGCCTCCCCGATGGATTCACACAGAGATCACAGTCATGCATGCACAAACAGACAAACAAACACAGACAGACAGACCCAGAGTCGACTTTTCCTGGGGCTGGAGAGAGATCTCTGAAGACAAAGCCCTCCCAGCTTGTTTTATTAACTGCACAACAACAAGGCAAGAAATGGGGTGGAGAAGGTGTTGGTTGGTGCAAGCAGTCATGTGACATTACATATTGGCTGGGCAGTGACACAAGTCATGAGGAATGACATCATGAGGTGTGCTCGTGATCAAGCTTGGTAAATAACAGGAAGTTAGGTGACCCTCTATTTTAGGGGAGATGACTCATAGGGCTGATCTTCAGCCAAGAAAACACAGGCCTCACCTGCATAAGCCAGTGTGAACCCTTAAGAAGGCAGCCAGGAATCCCTACTATAAAGCTAGGGTCATAATGTGATATAATTGTAACTTCATTATTGAGAAAGGAATTTGTACCAATAACTGGTAACCTGCTACTTCTAAGACTTAAGGGGTAGATATTCAGGCTATAGTCATATCAAAAATAAATGAGTCTTCCCCAATTTCTCACTTTGAAAATATACCAATATTTGTGCAACCATTAGTGCCACACTGAGGAAATGTGTAAAGTAGCATCATACTGCAAAATATAGGCTAAGCTCTGACTTATGTATTTTGAACAATTTTCTCCTTAATTCCCCAGACTATCAAGAGATAAAGCTGTGGTAGACTGGATCTATATGGCCCTAGTCTTCAGCTTCATATCTTTTACCTGAACACTCCAGTTAGTAATGAATCTCCACACCCTATGACCAAAAGCTAGCAGTGCACAATACAAAGAGTCAGGCATAAGAATAAAAATCTGCAGCCTGAGTGCAATGATCTGCTGAAGATAGCTCTCTAACAGTCAGGGCTGAGGTGCAGTGAACAAGATGATCATCATCCTCATAAAGAGAAGTAGTTCATAAAAGCAAAGTGCAGTGGCATTTCAAGGCTGATTTGGCAATAACTGCCTCTATTCATGAATACTCAGCTATAATGACACAACCCCAAAATATCCATGAAATAAGAAAGTGCGGCTCTTCAGAAGGGAACCAAGAGTGGAAATTTTGTGAAAAGTAATGGCAAAAGACTGTCTGTTGATCCATTTATTTACATTTTAATTTCCACCTATTTCATGAATGTTCTTAAACTCTTCCCCTTGAGTCAGTGATAAAAGATCTTTTGTCAGTAAAGGACAAAATTCTCTTTGGGTTGGGTTCACAACTAAAATATTGCTCTTTCAGAAAGAAGTATAAAATGATCCAGAAGTTCATAGACATGATAATAATTTGCCCATTAAATACCTTAGCAGAATACAATAAATGCTACATTAACACATAGGTGAAGATTAATTTCATGAGACCATTGTATGTAATAGCAGCAAGTTTAAAAAACCTTTTTCTATATATTTTCTATATTTGTTATATATTTGTTTTAGCAAAAACTATTTACTTCAATGTTGGAAAGGCAGTTGGAAACATGGAGAAATAACTCTCAATTTCTAGCATAGATATCTGAACCCCATTTGGTCACTACTTACCTGGTCACTACTTAGCAATTAGCCCCCTTCCCATTCCATAATCACCGGGGGAACTTCAATTTTTTAGGGCTCTTGTAGTGACTTGATGGGATGCTGGGGCATGTCTTGGTAACATACCTTGTCATGCATATGATTGCACAAACAAGAAGTACTCTGGCACATCATCAATTAGCTGCAATTAGCATGGCAATTTATGCAAACCATGTTGAACACCAGTAAGATTGTGGCCATGCTGATTAATGAAGTGTACATCATGAAAGTGCAACATAGCACTTATTTCCATGGCAAGTTTTCCCTATTACAAACATTTATTCTATCATCTGATGTAAGGGACTGCCATGGCTCAGTGCTTAAGAAGCTTACTTTGTTAGCTGGAAGGTCAGCAAGTTGGCAGTTCAAGACCCGAGTACTGCATGATGGAATGAGCTCCCGTTTGTTGCTCCAGCTCCTGCCAACCTAGGAAGAAAGCAAGAAATTGCAAGTAGATGTATAGGGACCAGTTTGGTGGGGGGAAAGATCTTGGGGACATGAAAGAAGCCTCATTTGGGCATGGGATCAAAGGAAACAAACATGAAACATCACATTGTAGGATGAGTGTTCCTTGAAGTGAAAAGAAAAAATATCTCACCACTGAAATTATACTTTTCAGCATTTCCAATGCCTCTAAGACAATTTGCTGCCTGAGGGCAAGGTTAAAATGGTACCCACTCCCTGTTTTACACATAGAAGTTGAGTGAACTAAGAATTGAATCTATCATGAACCCTGGTGACAGGAAAGAGCCTTCATTGCATCTGAGGGCAGCAGAAGATTATCACAGAGAACACACTATGGTTTGTCATTTTCCACCATGTTAGTGTTCCATGTCCTCAAACATCTGTCACCTGACGTTGCTGCAATATTCTTCCCAATATTAAGGACATCCCTGGAAGGAAGCATGTGAACTCTACTGCTTGCTTCAACTTTCATTGGTGGATAATATTACATATATTATTGCTGGAGAATATCAAAAGAAATACTAGGAAAGAGTAAGAAGGTATCTGAAATTGTATGGATCTGACTTCAGTTTTCTCTGTTGAATGTTTTTATGAAACAGATGCATGAAGATATACAGACTTCGTTAACAAACACACATGGAGTTACATATATCTTCATTGCAAGATATACAATCTGTAGCTTTCCTTCAGTATTATTACTTCATGAACACAGTTGTGTGATTGAATGTGCCTTCATTCATTTCTTCTATTTAAGTAATGATTATATTTCAAGAAAAGCTCTGATTTTAAATTGTTATATATCAATAGATGAGAAATCTCTGTAAAGTTAAAATGCCTAACATGCATAATACATAGAATTAAGATATTTATTGCCATTTTAGTTGTCTTTTTTCACTGTGATATGAGAGTAAACAAAGAGACAGGCTGAAACCAAGACCATTAATGTAGTTTCACTTTATTTTCACCCCTCCTGCACTTTCTTCTTCTGCGGTTTGACTGACATTTGTTTGTTAGGTTGAAGGGCAAGGAAGAAATTTGAGCATTGACCTGAAGAAACTCAGGATATAGCAAAAGCATAAGGAACATAAAAGAACCCTCCTGACATAGAAGGAATAAGAATAGATAATGGATTTTTGAAGGAGAATGTGTCATAGAAACCAGAGACAATTTAAACAAAAGAAGGAAGGGAAATGAAAGACAAGAAACTAAATTTATTGTCATTGGGTGTTCACATTTTTTTATTTCTAACAAAGGAAAGGTCATACTCCAGGATTCCATCTATCTTCTCATATCTTTTATCTTTTCTTCTCTTTCCGATAATTGAGAAAAAATAGACTCCTTCAAGTTACCAAAGTTGCAAATGATCAGAAAGTAGATAGGAAATACATAGGAAAAAAAGTATTTCAGAATAATTTGCTACATTAGATCAGTTTACAGCAAGTCAACAGTTTCAAAAATTGACAACATGCTATGGAGAAATTTTATGCATGAGGTAAAAATTAAATATGTTTGTTATTTTATTTTAGAACATTGGCTGATGATATATAATGAATTATATACCATAATGAGAGGGAAACCAACTTCTTATATTCTTCCCTGAGGTCACAGAAGAGTAACAATGAGCATGTCCAGGCTGCCCCTTGTGGAATCATCTGGAATTGATGATTTTCAGGTTCCTGGAAGATAGGGAAACAATGCAAACAATCTTTTCCTATAGTATATGCTGAAGTGCATGATGAGACACTTCACTATATAAGCAAATGAAACACTCCCCCTGGGAAAGTGTAATTATTTTTCATCCTCCTAGCACTGCATCAGTCAGGAGGTTTTTTAAAAAGTCTTTTATTGTCCTTGTAATATCAATCAAAACAATATTATGAAAAATTTCTCAAACATGGAAAAATGAAGGAAAAATATTTATCTCCACTCCCCACCCCCCAACCGAAATAAGCACTACAGTGATAATCTAGGAGGAGAAAAATAATTATACTTTCCTTACCCCTTCTCCCAGAAGCAGGTGAAGTGTTTATTTTCAATATCTGATATACTGTAGGGCAGGGGTTCTCAAACTTTTCAAGTCAGGGGCCGGTAATGCTCCCGTAAACAGTTGAGGTGACTGTACTGGTTGTCACCATCACCACCACCACCACTGTTTACAGCTGTTGTAAATGCATTTATGATGGCCATGGACTCATTTACATCTGTCGTAAATGCATTTATGACCACTGTAAATGAGTCTGCAGCCAATTCTGGCAGTGGCAGTGGCAGCTAGAGTGAGGGCAGGGGCTGGATTATTTGCTGCCATGGGCTGGATATGGCCTACGTGCCGAAGGTTGAGAACCTCTGCTGTAGGGCTCATTAACCCCCTTCAGTATAATAGATATTGGCATCAGAAGCAGCCTTTGATGGCTGTAAAGCTTTGATATATGCCATCCCAAGCATTCACAGTGTTTTTTTAAAAGCAGTCAAAATATGGTTGTGGAGTTTCACATCCATCACATATGGATGTTGTAGACACAAGTGCCTCTGAGAGCTCCATCAAGCAGGTTAAATGCCCTGTCTGAACATTCTCAAAGGTTAAATCTTATGTGACCAACCTGTCATTCATAGTAATATTGTTACCAAGAAGCTGGCTACATTAAATGAGGCTTCTGTCTACTTATAATGTTTTGAGGGAATGAAAATATAATAATTTTCAACAAGACAAAACATCAAATTTATATTAAAATTCAATTCTTCAAAAACCTTTAGTTTATGAGTATGGGATATTGTACTTCTGTATCTATGATTCAAAACACCAGGAAATAGTCCGATATTGGCTGCACAAAATTGTGCCTGCATTGCCAGCAGGAAAAAGGATGTCACACTTTATGCAGCCTAAATGTTGACAACACCAATGGCAAAAGTCTTGTTTGTTTGTTTCTTTAATTTATACCCCTACAACAATTAGAGTAAACACTATTTATTGAAGATGGTCTACACCAGAATTTCTCAACCTTGAGTCCCCAGATGTTCTTGGACTAGAATTCTCAGAAGCCATGATCAGCAGGTATGCTTGACTTGGGCTTCTGATAATTGAAATCCAAGAACATCTGAAGGCCCAATGTTGAGCAACCCTGGTCTACACCATATACCCTCTTGTGCTCACTACTATTTGCAAAGAATTTACCAAACTGAGGAAAATCAGAAAACCTGACTCCTTTTTTCATTAGTTTACAATGTCTCATTCAAACACTATGGAATTGTCAGTTCTGTTGTGGTTGCCAAAAAGGACAGAAAAAAACAACCAGAGAAATAATCTGCTCCATCTAGTGACCAATTCCAGCATGGGGGGAAATTGATAACATACAAAAGATAAAACCAAACAATACTTGCCATTTATGATTGACATACATTTCTTGAAATTCCCTGAAAATGCTTTTAAAAGTAACTTTTGAAAGGATCTACCTTCTCAGTACATCAAAGTAATTTAGGTGATCCTTGTTTCATAAAAGTAAGTCTGTAATTAACAAGCTACACAAACCTATCAGCCCTAAAAATTCAAGTCGGATATGGTAGCTATGGGATTCTGAAAACTATGTTGTTGTTCAGTCGCACAGTCGATTCCGACTCTTTGTGACCCCATGGACCATCGCTCTCCAGGCACCCCTGTCCTCTACCATCCTCCTTAGTTCACACAGCCCCGTGCCCACTGTGTCTACAATACCATCTAGCCATCTCATCTTTGGCCATCCCCTTCTTCTTTTGCCCTCCACCTTCCCCAGCATCAAGGCCTTCTCAAGTGAATCCTCTCTTCTCATGTGATGTCCAAAATACTTCAACTTCATCTTTGTTATTTGACCTTCTAATGAGCACTCAGGGCTAATCTCTTCTAATATTGACCTATTTGTTCTCCTCGCTGTCCAGGGGACTCTCAAAACTCTCCTCCAGCACCACATCTCAAAGGCATCTATTTTTCTTCGCTCAGCCTTTCTAATGGTCCAGCTCTCACAGCCATACATTACCACCGGAAATACCATTGCTTTGACTATGCGGACCTTTGTTTGCAGTGAGATGTCTCTACTTTTCACTATGTTCCCCAGGTTTTTCATAGCTTGTCTCCCAAGAATCAGTCGCCTTTTTATTTCATGGCTGCAATCTCCATCTGCAGAGATCTTGGATCCTAAGAAAGTAAAATCTGTTACTGCTTCTACTTCTTCCCCATCTATTTTCCAGGGACTGTTGCCATTATCTTGGTTTTCTTGATATTGAGTCTCAGGCCAGCTTTTGCACTCTCTTCTTTCAACCTAATCAGGAGCTTCTTTAGGTCTTCTTCACTTTCTGCCATTAGGGTGGTATTATCTGCAAATCTCAAATTGTTGATGTTTCTCCCACCAATTTTGATCCCATATTGTGATTCCTCCATCCCTGCATTGTGCATTATGTGCTCTGTGTATAAGTTGAATAAGCAGGGTGACAGAATGCAGCCTTGTCTTACTCCTTTTCCTATTCCAAACCACTCTGTCATTCCATACTCTGTCCTAACTGTTTCTTCTTGACTCATGTACAGATTTCTCATGACACATATGAGGTGTTCTGGTATTCCCATCTCTTTAGTTACTTGCCACATTTTGTTATGGTCCACACAATCAAAGGCCTTGGTGTAGTCAATGAAGCAGAAGTAGACTTGTTTCTGGTATTCCTTTGTTTTCTCCATGATCCAACGTATGTTGGCAATGTGGTCTCTGGTCCCCCTGCCTCTTCTGAACCCATCCTGCGCCTCTAGTAGTTCTCTTTCTACATGCTGCTGCAGTCTATCCTGTATTATCTTGAGCATCACTTTGCTAGCTTGTGGGATGAGCGCAATTGTTCAATAATTTGAACATTCTTTGGCATTGCCCTTTTTTGGGATTGGGACGTATACTGATCTTTTCCAATCCTGTGGCCACTGTTTCATTTTCCAAATCTGCTGGCATATAGCATGTAGTAGCTTGATTCCATCATCTTTTAGGGCTTTGAAGAATTCAACTGGGATACCATCATCTCCACTGGCTTTGTTATTTGCCGTGCTTTTTAGGGCCTTTCTGAGAACTATAACCCACTAATAAACTTTTTCTAATCTCTGATACAGAAAAGAAGAAGGCATGGAGAGAGAGAATTCTTTATTCCTTTAAAAATAGGCACAATAATTATTTCCCTTCCATTCCAAGCAATGTGGAAGAGTTGTTCATGCAGGTTTCAATAGAACTCATTCCTTTCAAGTGGGAATTTCCTTCTAGTATCAACTGATATAATCTGTACCTCTTAAATTAATATGCAGATTAGAATGTAGCATGTTAATGTTTTGTCCATTTAAAAGTTTTTAATATTTTTATCTTGTTTCAATTATTTCACATATTTTAACTATTACTCAAGTTGTACGTATATTGTATTTTAATTTGATCTTTTTAATTCTGTGTGCTACCCTGAGTCTCCCATGGGGAGAAAGGTGGCTATAAATTAAGATAGAAGCAGGATGGATATTCTTATGAATGAACACGCTAGCACGTGATTCTGGCTGGAAATATACTGATTTTGCAACTTTAAATGAAAGTTGGAAATATTTCTTCTTGGATTACTGGCCCTGCTAACTGGGAGATATAGGAAGCTGTAGATACAAGAAGTTACTTTTTTGATTTCTGATATTTAGTATTTAGCAGTCATATGCAGAAATAGTAAGTAATGCAGGGCTGGTTTTTTGTGCTGCTTGGAATAGACTTTATGCTGTGCTGCTACTCCTTCTACTTTTAAATATGAAGAGCTGAAAATTTTTGTTATCAAGCTTTGCCACATTTATTTCTAATGGAAAGACTGTCTTTGGGAAAATTGTATTGGTGTGAGAAAACTGCATTAAGGTGCCAGGAGAACAGGCTCCATGGATCTTCCAGTCACACAGGAGAACAAAAAGTATTTACATATCTAATTTAAATGCTATCAGAGAATCAAGACTCCTCCAGAAGTCCCTAGATTGGAATGAATCATAACACTAATAAAACATTTCCACAGTTTATGGGGTGTAATATGCTTTTTAAAAAGTGAACTGTTTAAGGATGACAGGTTCAAAGAGTCACAGTAACAGGCGATATTACATCTAACAAAATGAAAGGAAAGCCCAGAAAATCTAACATGACTTAATAGCAATAATATTTTTATTAAATTTGACTGCTAATTGAAGATGAGACTAATGCAGACCTGAAAATATCAACTGAGCAAGATACTCAATCTGTTTTTGATAATCTCTTACTTTTTAGACTGAGCACAGGCTCCTGTTTTGCTACCATTTCGCCCATGAAAAAATAAATAAATACAAAGGTAAGGAAGTTTTGTTTTGACTATGTTAACCAAAATTGTAATTCCATACTTATGTCATGTGGGAAAAGGCTGTCATATAATCCCACTTCAGAAAGAAACATTATCAAGCTATCTGTATGTTTTGACCATGGGACAGGAAAGACAAGAAAACTAAACTTCAATAAACATTTATCCATCCCAGACACCTGGGAATAGCTTAATTTAACACCATTTTATCCTAATATTAATCCCTACATTTTTGTAAAACATACATATCTGCTGAACTAATCATTTAATCCATATAACTGAGTTTGATTGTCCTTAGCTTTTAAAAATACTTCAATAAATCACACATACAAAGATATACACATATATTGACCAAGTATTTTTGGAAGTTTAAAAACAATGGCCAGTATGGTTTTGGAGATGTGTGCATAAGTGTAAATTACAAATGTTATTAGTACTTATGTTCAGGTTTTCTTAAATAAGAGAACATACAGGTGTGTTAGTATCTGTTCCAGCAAATTTCCTTTCTGAAGATCAAGAGACAAGTGTAGGCAGAGCAACAGTTGGTAGGGTTTGATCTGAAACATTGGCATCAACATCAATTTTCATTTCAGAAGATCCATGAGTAACTGACAGCCTGGCAATAGTGGCATTATATATTCAACTGAGATTTTGCTGATTGTCAAGGCAGTGTGGTAACATAAATCACACACTGATGTACAAGCACTGCTGTAGGGTGGTTTATTCTAACACTGATCATCACTTGCACAACAACAATGCTTGTACAAACAGCACAATTCTTTATTACTAAAGACCCATTCATTGGTAATCTCACAGATTGACTACTGTATTGCTCTCTACGTGGGGCTGCCCTTGTGTTTGATACAGAATTACAGTGGGTCCAGAATGCAGCAGCCAGGCTGGTGACAGGTTTAAAGAAATTTGATCATATTTCCCCAGCCTTGACAGGTCTGCACTGGTTACCTGTTGCCTACCATGTCAGATTCAAGGTGTTAATGTTATCATACAAAGCCCTATATGGTTTGGGACCTTGCGATCTGTTGGAGCATCTCTCCCTCACAACAACTCCACACATCACAGTTAGCACAGCTCCAGGTGCCAACACTGAGGATGGCTCGAAAGTCTTTAACCAGAAATAGAGCCTTCTCGGTGGTGGCATCTACACTGTGGAATACACTACCAGTGGAGCTGCACTAGGCCCCATCACTGGCTACCTTTAAAAAAACAATTTAAAACATTCCTGTTCAAGGAGGCCTTTTGACAATAGATTAGCCAGTAAGGTTCAGTTTCTATGTCCTCTGTTGTCAATTATTTATTTTAGTTAATGATGTATTTGTTGGTGGTGGGTTTTGATTTGTATTATTGTCATTTATTTTCTGTTTGTTCACCACCCAGAGTGGGATAATACCCAGATGGGCGGTATATTAAATAAATAAATAAATACACACATACATACATACACACATACATACATACATACATACATACATACATACATACATACATTGGAGAGACTACCCACCCACTCAAAGCTCACCAAGATACTGCTTTTTGTACTTTTCAACTCAATAAGATAGAAACAAGGAATTCTCAAGCACTGCAAGATTCCTTGACTCAAGTGATGGTGAGACTAGAACAGTGATAGGCAGTCTTGGCCCTCCAGCTGTTCTTGAACTTCAATTCCCAGAAACCCTGACCAGCTGGGGTGTTGACTTGGGCTTCTGGTAATTGAAGTCCAAGAACAGCTGGAGGGCCAAGACTGCCCATCTCTGGACTAGAAGATACCAAACAGATCTGGTGGCACAATGATTAAAATATTGTACTACAGCAAAAACATTGTGAGTTCAAAACGGATAGTGATCAAGGTTGGCTCAGCCTTCCATCCTTCCAAGGTCAGTAAAATGAGTACCCATAATGTTGGGCGCAAAATGCTAATTAACTTGTGAACAGCCCAGAGAGTGCACTAAACATATATAAGCTTGAACAGCTTTTTTCCCCTCAGGTCAAGATCTTTCTGATTCACACAAATTGTTTCTGTACAAAACTAGTATCTTTTGCTCTTGAGAAGCAACAACATAGGAAGAACAGAAAAAAAAGATTATCGTTTAACAAAAAGGGAAATCTCTTCTAATGTTTCCAATGCTTAAAAAGCCCATCCTTCAAAACACAGCCGTGTGGAATTGGTATTAAAGCATTAGTTGTGCTATCTACATTGCTTGTCAATTTTGCTTAAATTGTACAAAAAAAATTCACAATCTCTAACTTTAAAAAAGCCATGCAGATATTTTTCAGTAATTCCAGGCTAGTAATCTAATAATGGCAGATTAACATCAAAGCTGCAAGAATCCTGTATATCTAAAGAATGTGTTTGGAGCAAAAATAGATGTTATGGGCAGAGGAGGCAAAGAAAGTCTCCACTGTAATTCAGTAACAAAGTATAAAATCAGATCTTTGCCTTTTTACTTTGCATCCGTACGATGTCACTCAGGGCATCAGTTACAGAAGGAGAGCTGGCAGAGAAAGTGAAATCTTTAGCTACGTAATTTATGTAAGATTATCTAAATTTAGTTTATATTATTTCATTACTTTACACATCCATGTTGGCCTGTTAATAAATTATAATTCTTGATCCAGTTTATTAGATGTTATATGGCTTCCATGAATATATTGCATCATTATGTGTAGAGTAGATATAACTAGTAAATATGACTCTTCTATTTGCAAGGTATTGCTTCCCAGGAATTTTGTCTTATCATAAACATATATGTTAGGATATAGATTTAGATCAGATAAAATTCCATATATGGTTATTTGCTCTTTCAGTCTCTTTTAAGCTTTTAATCTTTTTAATATTGTTGTCAGTAGTTTTTTAATGGGTTTTATTGCTTTTAAAACTGCTGTTGGTTTTATTTTATTTTCTGTGAGCTGCCCAGAGTCTTCGGAGTTGGGTGGCAATACAAATTAGAAAAAATAAATAATAAATAATAAATATGTTTTAGATTCTGCTGGGGTCCAGAGTTAATGAGATTTAAAAAGTTTTACCATGTTGCCATACCCAAGAGTGAAGTAATGCTCCAAAATAATGTGGGTAATATTAAACTCTCCTTGAGTATTCATGGCCTTCCCCTATAAATGTTGAATAAATGCATATATGGAGGGGAAATGGTATCAGCAGAGTAACTCAGCTCCTTGCTCTTTAAATGTTCAGGGGGAACCGCCAGAGTACAGTATCTGAAGATGGCTGAAATCCATTGTTTGGTGTAGTACGTGGCAACTAAAGAAGGTCCACTGAATCAGTATGGATTTGGAGTCACAGCTCCTCCATGCAATTAGTTGATTTAGTGGGCCTACCCAGTGATGGGCATCAGCAGGTTCACACCAGTTCACCAGAAGTGGTAGCAGAAATTCCGGCTGGACCTGCCCACCCAAGTTTTGAAATAAAGTAGTCCTAATTCGGGAGCAACACAGGGCTTTCCCCTGGCCACACCCACCATACCACGCCCACAGTGTGGTAGTAAAAAAATTTGGAGCCCACCACTGGGCCTACCCTAGTTGTGACTTACTAGGCTAAGCAACAGGATTTAAACCAGTGAGAAGGGAGGACATTGAAGGCACAAAATGTAATGAAAAATTATATGTTCAAAAATGGAATGACCAAATAACCATATATGGCATTTTATCTGATCTAAATCTATATCTTAACATGATCTCCAGAATGCCATGTGAGAAGCTTATGTCCATATGGCTGCATTTTTGTATATATCCATATGGTTTATATCATTAAGCTCAGTGGGATGAAAATGCATAGTACTGCAGCTGAGAATCATACCATTTTGTTGTTGATTTGATGAGACACACATGTTCTCTCCTGGCTGCAATCAAACAATAAACATGCAAACCCTTAATCTCAGATTAGCACATAAAACCTGTCTAAGATTATAAATTGTCAGTGAAATAGCTGTGGTTTTATTATGGTGTTCTGAATGCTTCAGTTGTATGCATTCGATCTAATCTTAGATGTACGATCACATTAGACTGTGCCAGCACCACCACTAGTGAAAATATACAGCCCTGGCATGAAGACTATCTGTATCATTTGGATATCTATGCAGAGTGCCATGTCCCAATGTTAAAATCCCACATGGAGGATCTTGTGAGCATTCTTCATCAGCCACAATGTGGGGGCATCACAGTGTTTGCATAGCTTTGGGCAAATGATTCCCCATCTTATTGGTACATTACACAGAAAACAACTTGGCACCCAAAAAGGCATTTAATGCATACACCAGTGAATGGATAACAAAAGATATCTATTCTTTTATTCCTAGTCACATTTATTGAGTTTGGAAACTTCCCTGAACTCCAACATTTTAAAGGCAGACATTACTTAAGCAGCTGGTTCAGAGACAACAGCAACTCTGAGTATAGCAAATGACATTAATTTAGCATTTGCTTTGAATATCCGATTCGGAACCTAGCTGGAAAGATCAGATTCCAGTGGCAGATATCCCAGCATTGCTATGCTTGTTAAACAGCTGAGGTGAAGTGATTATAGGGTAAGTGCTTACGTTACCCAACCCAATATGTTTCAGTTCTTAGGGCAATTGGCACAGGACACTCAGACTTTTATTTGTGATTCACAGCTGGAAAAGCAATGGATTTATTTGTAATATATCCACGATTTTCACCACAGGACTTTCTAGCAAAGCTGAAGCATCTGTGAATCAAACTACTCCCCAGCTGTTCATTCACTACCTGCAGATTCTTCTAGCATAACATTCCTATTAATACTGATGGCTACACAGCACCCCTATTGAGCTCCTACCATAGTCTTCCTGTCCCACTACAGTCAAATGCATTAATTCAAAACTAGAACAAAAGTGTTGATTCTTCCAGTCAAATATTCTTGTGTTCTTGCCAGCTTTTGATGGTGTGCTGATGGCAGCTCTCCATATTTCAATTGAAGTCTTTTTTTCTCTCTTGTATATCTATTTCTCTCCCCAACAAAGTACAATCACCCTTCCAGGCAGAAACACCCAGGGTGGCTTTCTACACAAAGCACAGGAGAAAATTTCCATTGTAAAGGGGATGGGGTAGGGGGAGAGAAAAGATTCTGGAGCTATAAAGAATTAATATATGTGCCAGACTAATGTTGTTTTAGTGCTTATCTTCAAAAGCACCATTGCTTCAAGAGCCCTTAACAAATAGCTTTATTAATAAAACCATAAAATCGGGGGTGGGGTGTTTTCACTGATATACATATTTTAGGTTTTAATTAAATGCCCTTAGTGATACTAAGTGATATATTTTTTTCCAAAGCAATAAACTGAATTTATAAATCATTTGATAAAAATTGTTTGAGAGCTTTTGTTTATAGTGAGGAAAGCAGAGGAAAAAATGTTGTGTGCAATTAAAATAGAATGTGACTTGTGTAGAGGGACTACATGCTGTGCATTGTTAATATGTAGCCCACTTCCCACATTTCCTCAAAGCAAATGAATCTGAAATGAAGGAAGTTGTGACTGTCTGGGTGAAGCTGTTTCTATTTCATCCATTAATTTGCTTTAATACTGTATTTTGTTTGTTTTTAGTCTGAAATTTCATTATCCATCTCAGTTGCTATCTTCCCCTCCCCCCCAAAAAAAACAGAATAGGTGCACTTGACAAACAAAACAAGCAGATTAGGCAAGCCCATAAAATCGCCAGCACAGAGCTCTGTTTCTACAGTTCTCCAGTGTCTACTAGATCAAGAAGTCATTCTGAAGGAAACCATTATCTACTATAATAATTTTGTGTCAGAGATTAATTTGTGTTGAAAGGATTTTTGTTGCAGAAACTCTGCTCAGGGGACGCTTGAATGAGGCTCCTTTCATGTCCTCAAGAGCAACTCTCAGGTAACAAAACCTAAACTTAAAGTCTCCAGGTGAGCATCTTAACCATGAAGCCACCAGGGGAGCTCTTATTGTCTACTTTCACACAGCATTGTCAATAGATGCTAGGTCTGAAGGGTAAACTCATTAGCAAATGTATAATGGCAAAATGTTTGTTTTGCATCCATCTACTAACCTTTCGGGACTGTGGTGGCTTAGTGGTTAAGACACTGACCTTGACAATTGGAAGGTTAGTAGTATGAGACCAGAGTGCTGTGTGATGGAGCTCTTGTCAACCTAGCAGTTAAAAGCAAAAAATTACAAGTAGATAGACAGGTAACACTTTGGTGGGAAGGAAAACAGCGTTCTGTGTATTCTGGTGTCTAGTCAAGCCTGCCATATGTCCACGGAAACGTCTGCAGAAGCAGATAATGCTGGCTCTTTGGCTATAAACAGAGATGAGCATAGAAACCTAGAGGTGAACATGACTGGCTTTTGAGCAAGAGGATCCCTAGTGGTGCAGTGGTTAAAAGCTGCTGTACTGCAACCAAATGGTTGCGAGTTTGATCCTGACCAGGGATTAAGGTTGACTCAGCCTTCCATTCTTTTGAGGTCGGTAACATGAGTACCCAGCATGTTGGGAGCAAAATGCTAAGTAACTTGTGAACTGCCCAGAGAGTGCACAAAATGCAATGGGGCACAGTGCCATATTTAGGACCTGTGGGCCCCTAGGCTGAACCTGTGGCGCAGGCCCTATTTTTTTTAAAAAAAATAACCTACAAAACCAGCATTTTCAGCAATTATCCAATTAAAAACTGCAAATGATCAATTGATGATTATGATCACCAAACTTTTATACCATTTATTTACTAAAACAAAAAACCTGATTTTAAAAACTGACGTAGAATCACGTGGTGCGGGGGCCCCTTTGTGGTGCGGGGCCATAGGCTGCAGCCTAGGTAGCCTATGCTTAAATCTGGCCCTGATGGGGCAGGATACAAGTGTGATTGCTTTGATTTTGCTTTGCTTTACCCTTACTAACTACTTGCAACTCAACAGGTCCAAACTTCACAGCAAATCTGAATGCCAACCAGGGTTCTTCTGTTATTATTTATTTATTATTTTATTTATTTAAATTCAAATTATTATGCCACCCAATCTGGTAAACCGACTCTGGGAGGCTCACAACAAGTTAAAACATATATAAAAAACAGTTGAGCCATTAAAAACCCAACATACCCACCTATCCCATTTATCATTAAAAGACTACCCACGTTAATAACTGCCTGCATTGAAATTAAAAGAAATGGGGACTTATTTAATAAGCGAACAGGCGGGGACCGTCCTTCCATTTGGGCCCCACACCTGTCCCGCCAACCAGGTTTTTAGGTCTTTTCTGAAAGGTAGCAGCTCCGTCTGCTCCTGCAGCTCTACTGGTAGGAGGTTCCAAAAGGCTGGTGCGGACACGGAAAAGGCCCTCCTTCATGTACCAGAGAGACGAGCCCCTCTGGCAGATGGAACAATTAGGGAGCCCCTCCAGTCTGCTCTGGTTGGACGGGCGGACATTCTTGGAATGATGTGGTCTCTAAGGTAACCTGGCCCATTACCATGAAGGGTTTTAAAGGTCAAAACCAGCACCTTGTACTGCACCCAAACTGGTAACCAGTGCAGCTCCCAAAGTAAAGGTGAGGCACGGGCATAATGCCCACACCCCATCACCACCCAGGCCGCTGCATTCTGGACCAACTGCAACCTCCAAATGGTTGTCAAGGGTAGCCCCATGTAGAGCACATTGCAATAATCTAGCCTGGAGGTGACCAGAGCATGTGTGACCCTGAGCAGGGAGTCCCGGTCCAGGAGCGGATCAACTGACAGATGATGTGAAGCTGTGCAAAAGCCCTCCTGGCCACAGACGCCACCTGATCTACAAGTAGCAGGCCCAAATCCAGGAGGACCCCTAAGTTGTGTACCGGGTCTGTCTGGGGCAAAGCAGCCCCATCCAAGACCAAAGTTGGTAGCTCCCTGAATAACACGGGACCCCCCATCAACCAGTGCGACCAATGCTGTCTCTGTACCGTATCCAGGTCTGAAACCTGATTGAAAGGGGTCCAGATAATCCGCTTCATCCAGGACCCCCTGCAACTGCTGCATCACCACCTTCTCCAAAACCTTCCCTAAGAAAGGGAGGTTGGAGACTGGCCTATAATTAGCTAGAACTGCTGGGTCGAGAGATTGTTTCTTCAGAAGGGGGTTGTAAAAAGCCAAACTGATTCTGAAACTTATCTGTTATGCTAGCCAACTATTATGTGCCTCTGTACCTGATGTGTATAAACTTATGCCATGAAATCTCACACTTATGTCTGATGATATAAGTTAAAAGTTAACATTAAAATACAGCAGTTAGTCTTTAAGGTGCCACAATGTTTTTAATTCTTTTTGTTTCATTTTGTTTACTCTCTGATATTCCTGGGTAGTCCATGGTCATAATTATAGGCAAAGACTGGATTTCTGTCATCTGCTATCTCACATGTTGAAGTTAAGTGAAATACGAGCAAAATGACAATTCTGACTCAGGAAGTGGACTTGATCCATGAAAGCTCACACTAAAACACAGCAGTTAGCTTTAAGGTGCCACAACATTTTCTTCTTCTTTATTTTTTCTTTCTTGTCTGATATTCTTGCATAGACTAAAATGGCTGCCACTTCAAAGCTACATTCTGTCTTCAGTGTAATTCTTTCCTCCACCTGATTTATTCTTACTTGTTCCTCTGTATAGCCTTTAGTTAACCTTTCTCATCTCCAGAGTTCATTATTTACTTAAGTTCAACCCAAGCATTTGTCTTGGTCTGAAATATTCTGCATGAAATAGGACTTTTTTCTTGTGCCCACCATAATATTTATGTACCTTGTTCCCTCCTTAATTAGATGTGTATGTGAGAAACAAGCTAAATGGCGAAGTGATTTATGTGTTTTCCAAGTGCACACCATAATTTCAGGACAATTATATGTGGTATTACTCCTCTCTCATTTCCCCCTCATAATTCCTGTAAATTTTATAAGCACTCTAAGAATAACATATTTTGAACAAGGAAACAGTATGAAAAATTCATAACTGAGAGTGCAATTGTTAATGCTCATAAACAATGTTGTTTGGAGATCCCTTTATTAATTTTTAATTTATTTTTTCAGTCAATTTCTTATTACTTTCAGATTCCTGAAGGAGTTTGTGTTAATTAGCCAAACGTAATATATTCATTAAAATAGCTCCTTAATATATTTTTTTCTTTTATTGCAAATTTACATTTCTAATCTCATAACTGAAATAAATGCCAGTGGGTAGAGGAACTATATTAATTATGATCAACTCCTTGAAAGAAAAACTTGAACAATAAAGAATTAGATGATGAAATGTTTGGGTATCATGTAAACATTGATAGGAACATCAGCAGCATACCATTTCATTGTCAGGAAAATCAAGGGGAGAGGGATAAAGATCAATTAGCATTGTGATAAACACATTAGGAAGGCCAGCTCTGTTATCTTTCTTCCTACTGAATTGTACCAGTAAAACTTGTAAGCCAGCAATGTCAAGAGAATGAACATCAGTTAGTGGTAAAATGATAATGTAACAGTTTTTGAATAGAGCTAGAAGAGAGCTCACAAGTTAGAGCTCTTTCTTCTGAGGGAAGCCTCATATCATATCAACCTAATATACCAGAGTTAATTATTTATTTCTCTATTTAAACATTACTTATATATCTTTCTTATTAAGAAGCTCAGAGTACCACACAGTAAAAAAAAACACAGAATAAGATAAAGGCTGATAGTAAGACTCAGGCACTCTTCAGCACAGCTTAAAACCTTGGTTAAAAGGCTGAAATCCATGTGTTAAGGACTGTGGTGGCTCAGTGGTTAAGAAGCTTGCCTCATTAAGTGGAAGGTCAGCAAGTCGGCAGTTCAAGACCTAAGTACTGCATGACAGAATGAGCACCCGTCTCTGTCCCAGCTCCTGCCAACCTAGCAATTCAAAAGCAAGAAGTTGCAAGTAGATAAATAGGGACCACTTCAGTGGGAAAAGATCTTGGGAACATGAAAGGAGCTTCATTCGGGCGTCCCCTGAGTGGAGTTCCTCCAGCAAAAATCCTTTCATCCCAGAACACCTTTGTGTGCTTCTGACACACACACAAAAATCCATATGTTAGTCTCAGGTAGAATGAATTGGATCAATTTCTAGACAGTAAAGGTAAAGGTCACCCTTGCTCGAAAGCCAGTAGTATCCGACTCTAGGGTCCAGTGCTCATCTCTCTTTCATAGCTGAAGAGCCAGCACTGTTTGCGTCTGCAGTTGTTTCCGTGGACATGTGGCAGGCATACCTGAAGTGGTCCCTATTTATCTACTTGCAATTTCTTGCTTTTGAAGTAAACACTTAAAGCCAGTAATGGTGAACCTTGGCACTCCAGCTGTTCTTGGACTTCAATTCCCAGAAGCCCAAGTCCCTGTGAATCCAAACAAATGGGTTTAGTAAACCCATTCATGTGGATTCACAGGAACTTGGGCTTCTGGGAATTGAAGTTCAAGAACAGCTGGAGTGCCAAGGTTCTCCATCATAGACTAAAAGCAAAGGAAATCCTATTAATTCAATATATGGGCTCTAGGTGAATGCATTGGCTTAGTGGTCAAGATACTGAACTTGATGGCTGGAAGGTTGGCAGGCCAGTAGTTCGAGACCTGAGTACTGCATGACAGAGTGAGCTCCCATCTCTCACCCAGCTCATGCCAACCTAGCAGTTCAAAAGCAAGAAATTGCAAGTAGATAAATAGGAACCACTGCAGTGGGAAGGTAAACAGCGTTCCGTGCACTCCGGCGTCTAGGTGTGCCTGTCACATATCTACAGAAATGTATGCAAATGCAGTCAGCACTGGCTTTTTAAGCTGTAAATAGAGATGAGCACTGAACCCTAGAGTTGGATTCGACTGGATTTCAAGCAAGGGCGACCTTTATCTTTACCTAGTGGAGACTACCAACTAGTGGGAACTGACTTGTTCTCTCTCTCTCTCTCTCTCTCTCTCTCTCTGGATTTCTGTCAAGGTCCAATTAACCTTCTAAGCAAGTGTGATGAAGGCACAAACCTGGAAAAAGTTACATTTGGCTACAACTTACAAGACTCCCCCTGCCAGCATGTGGCATACTGAGCAAGATAATTTAAAAAATGAAGTCTTGATTGGTCGTCCCACTAGACAGTAAAGGTAATACTGGATTCACTTCAAAGAACCAATTCCCTTACAATTATGGGATTTCCTCAGAATGCATGTCTCAACAATCATATTTACAAATTAACCCTCAATAACCAATCACAAAGCAAAGCACACAAAATGAAAGTTGCTGAGGTGAGGGAAACAATTTACTGTGGCAAACATACAACTTCATCTTCATCTAAATATGTGCTAAATTAATTGTCTATTTTGATCTTCTGACTCAACAGTCAGCTTATACTTATCATTTATTTTAGTCTATGTACCAGGCAATCAGCTGGCTGGATAACTCAGTGGTTTAGGAGCATGTCTGCAGGGCAGGAGGTTGGGAGTTCAATTCCCCAATGTGCCTCCAGGGAGAAGAGCCATCCTTTGTAGTAATGGGCAAAGCTGCAGAGTCCCAGGATGTCCCCATAAGAAGGGAATAATAAACCACCTCTGTGTATTTTCTATCTAGAATCCCTGGAAGGAAAGCTAAGGGAAAGAAAGAAGAAACAATCATACATATTCACAGTCACAAAAGGGTAGATGCTATGATTTGGGTATTCCCCTGGGCTACAAATGTAGTCAAAAAAATCTGATTATATTTATTTCATCTCATATGAGATGCAAGCAATACTATATAGCAAAAGGTTCTACATGTCTAAGCACTTGAATATCAATGGTTATTTCTGTAAGCTTATTGGACATTTTGCAGTCTAGCCAGGTTATCCTACTGTGGTAATATAGTAGACCATAATACCAGCAACGCAATGTCAAGTGTCAAGCAGTGGTTAACTAACCTGACCACCCTGAGGACTAATGGCCTTGGATGCCAAAGTCCACAGGGAAGGGTGATGGTCCCCAAGTGGATTAAATCCTACTTGAATCCATCTTGATGGAGGGCAGTAGCTTCATCAGTACTGGCCTGGGGCTGATGAGGACTTTGCATGCCAAAAGGGCTTAAGACCAGAAAGTGATTTGTGGAAATGGTACGGGGTCATGCTGTGATGTGGAAGGCAGATGAAAGGCCATTGCATTATGTTCTCAAGACAGTCTTCATGGCTGATCACCATGATAATCACCTATATTCAGATTCGGATATGGCAGAAAAAGAAGAAGAAGATAGGACATTCAGTTTCTGTTACACTGTCACTCTCCTGTCTCCCCTAAACATTATAGTTGTTCGGTGCCACTGTCTATGTTGTTGTTTTGTGTCATCAAGACACTTCCAAAGTACAGTACACTTTTTGAGGTTAATGTGATGTTCAAGGAATGGTTTACCATTGCCACTCACCGCTTGGTTTTCATGGCCAAGCAGCAATTTGAACTCAGGTTTCCAGAGTCTGAGTCTGACAATTTATTCACTGTCTTTCTCATGTTGAGCTCATTATTGCTGTGCAATTTACAGTGCACCATACCTTATGCATTTTATAGCTATGTGAATGCAGTGAAATGGATGCATCAAATTGTTTTAGCAGAATGCTCCCAGGCCAGAAATTTTCTTCTGTGTGAAGCAAGAATGATATCCCTGAAGAATAGTTAGTGTACATTAAACCTCCATAGGATTTCACTGTATGAGGAAAGGAGGAAACTGTTCATGGCTCTGTATGAAATCTGAACGAAAACATGTTGTTAACAGGTATGGAAGAAACAGCATAAGGCAGCCTCTCAGTATTTCTAAATGCAGCCCATGTTGGATAAGCCCCAGTAAAAATGGCAATAAAGTACAGACAGTCTGTTGAAAATGACTGTCTGTGCCTAAACACTGGAGTGACTTCCTAAAAATGTAATTCAGAGAGGAATGTGTATCCACATCAAAGTTCTACTTTACTTTGAACAAAGATCGGCTAGTAAGTGCTAAAATATATATTCTAGTGTGAAAAGATCCTCCAAAAGCTATTAGCAGTTTGGAAGCCGACCAGGTTATCCATCATATTCTCTTTCTCTTAGACTTGTTCCTTTAGAAAATTGAACCCTTCCTGCATTTTCTGTCTTTCAGGCTCTTAGGCACAGCAGTCTGGTTTCCAAAATGTGTCAAATACTATTGTTAATGGTTCTCCTAGTTCGTCAAGCATTTCCTTCAACTCTCTAGGCTGCATATCCTTTGAACCTGGAGTCTTTTTTTGTTAACTTCTTTTTAAAATATAGTGATACTCTCTTTTATTATACATTAGTTCTCTATGCTTCCTTTCTTTGGTTCCCTGAGTTTTGTTTCCAATTCATGACTAATCCCAATTCCTTCCAATTAAATTGACACTAGCACTATTTATTTGTGTGTGTGTGTGTGTGTGTGCGTGTGCGGCGCACGTGCACGTGCATTCGTTCCCACGGGGTGCGGTACCACCAGTACGCGGATGACACTCAGTTGTACATCTCGGCCTGTGGGGACCCCAGTGATGCTGTTGAAATCCTATCCGGATGCCTGGAGGCCATTGGGGTCTGGATGGGGGCCAATGGGCTTCGGCTGAATCCCAGCAAGACAGAGTGGCTGTGGATAAGGGGCCCCGTGTTATCCAGGGAGTTACCATCTTTGGTACTGGATGGGGCTGTTTTGCCCCAGACAAACCCAGTGCACAACTTGGGGTCCCTCTGGACTCGCGGCTGCTGCTAGAAGAACAGGTAGCGGCTGTGGCCAGGAGGGCTTTTGCCCAACTTCGGGTGATTCGCCAGTTGCGCACGCTCCTGGACCGGGGCTCCTTGCTTATGGTCACCCATGCTCTGGTCACTTCCCGACTAGATTATTGTAATGCGCTCTACATGGGGCTGCCCTTGACGACCATTCGGAGGCTGCAGCTGGTCCAGAATGCGGCAGCCCGGGTGGTGATGGGATGTGGGCGATATGCCCATGCCTCACCACTACTTCGGGAGCTGCACTGGTTACCAGTTTGTCTCCGGGTTCAATTCAAGGTGCTGGTTTTGACCTTTAAAGCCCTATATGGCAGTGGGCCAGGATACCTTAGAGACCGCATCATCCCAAGAGTGTCTGCCCGTCCAACCAGAGCGGACCGGAGGGGCTCTCTAATAGTGCCATCAGCTAGGGGTGCACATCTATCCAGCACCCGAAGGAGGGCCTTCTCCGTGTCCGCACCAACTCTCTGGAACCTCCTGCCAACAGATCTAAGACTTCAAAGAGAATTGCTGCCCTTCAGGAAAGGATTGAAGACCTGGCTGGCAGGGCAGGTGTGGGGCCCGAATGGGAACACTGTCCCCGCCTGCTGGCTTATGTAAACAATTAAGAACTCTCTCTTCTTCTTTTTATAGTGGGTTATATGGGTATTTTAAAGTGGGTGGGATGTGGGTCTTTTAAAGTGTTTTTATGTGTTTTTAGAACTTGTTGTAATGCCGCCCTGAGTCGGGTTCTGCCTGAGTGGGCGGCATATATAAATATGACTATTAAATTAAATTAAAATGTGTGTGTGTGTGAGAGAGAGAGAATCCTTGGTGTTTATTCCACCTTTATTATGTGGGTATGACATTTTATCATTTATCATTTCTTTTTTACTTCCCCCCTCTAGCATTAGCTATAATCAAAAACTTTCCTTTCCAACATGAATCAATCATATTATTCACCACGTGTTTAATTAATTATATAATTAATGTTATTTTTTCTTTGTTTTTCTTGAAAAATATTTTATGCAAATCACCCTTGTGCTTCTTAAACTGCTTATGTGTATTTTTTTCTCTAGTGGGAAATATTTCATGTTTGGGTTGAAATTATCCTGCCACCAAAAAACAGAAAACAGAGAAAGAAACATGGTACATAGTAAAATTAGCAATTTAAAAATTAATCAAAGCTGGAATTAAAAAAGATATCTTGAAATTCAAAAAGGTAAGTTGTAGAGAAGTAAAATATTTTCAACTGTTTTGATAAGCTTATTTAGAATTTGTAGTTCTATTTTGATGTTCAATGTGGAGACCCAATTACAGAGTTAGCAATAACAATGGCAATTAGACTTTTATACTGCTGTATAGTGCTTATTGTACTCTCTGGGCAGTTCACAACGTAATTAGCATTCCCCCCCCCAACACGCTGGGCACTCATTTTACCAACCTTGGAAGGATGGAAGGCAGAGTCAGCCTAGAGCCTGGTCAGGATTGAACTAAAAATGTCTGCAATACAGCAGTTTAACCACTGCACCACCAGGGTTCGTTCACTCCACAGAAGCTGAATTGACTTGTCATCACTATTAGGATTAATACTTCTTTTGGCTTTCCACCTTTGCTGCCTGTTGTTGGCTATAGGATGCTTACAGACAACTAATTCAGCACCAAACTAGCTGATACACTTAGTACGTTTTTAGAAGAGATGCTCCATGAAGTAGTTTAAAAAGTCTTTGTACATGATTTTTTTCATCTATGTATAAGGAAACCAGCCTGGCTAGGTTACCCTGCTATGGTAATAGAGTAGACCATACTGCCAGCAACTCAACAGGCGGTGGTTAGGTAACCTGACAACACTGAGGACTAATGGCCTTGGGTGGCGAAGTTCACAAGGAAGGATGATGGCTCCCAAGTGGATTAAATCCCACTTGAATCCACCTTGATGGCGGGCAACAGCTTCATCTATACTAACCTGGGGCTGATGGGAACTGTGGGTGTCAAAAGGGCTCAGGACCAGAAAGTAAATGGATCAGTGGTACATTGTTAGGGAATGTAAGTTTTTGCTGCTCTCCCTAACTGGTTGTATTTAGGACAGGGGTGGAGCGGCCAGGGTGTCAACTACAATAGAAGGGGGGGAGGAGGAACACCCAAAATAGCAGGGGAACAAGGAATAGTTTTAAAAGTGAAAACTACTTTAATGCATAGGATAGATCATGCAAACTAAACAACTGGGGAGGGCGAAAATAGCTGGAACAATGCTGTGATTCTAGATGACCAAAATGTTAGAGATGTAATATAGCACTATCCAATCTATAAAATGACACAATAGTAAACGAGTGCAGAACAATATGAACAGTAATAATGCATATAAACATGGGGTATAACAAGAAGTCCAATAACAATGTAACAGTGTCTACTCAATAATGTCCAGGAGGAGAAAGTTCCAAACAACCTGCACTCTCAATGGTTGGAAAAATACACATCAACAACGTCGTAGAGTAAATCGCATAGGTGTATAACAAGGTTCTTGAGCAATGTCCAAAAGTAATCCGAAGAGCAGCGTAGAAGCTCTAGAATTCAGTTGTTTATCATGCATGCGAACACCATACTATATGAGATGAAAAAGCAGAATTACAAAGTCGATATCCGTCCGGTTGAAATGGGACATTTCGGGGTCTTTCTCAAGATTCTGTAAATATCAAAATGTCAAAAATAATACCCGCAGAACTAATCACGACAATAACAATATCATAGCAATATAATAACACAGTGTAAATTGCTAGATGAAAATACCTTAAAATATGTTAAAAATCGCGCACATTGTAACCTCTTGTAAGGAATTCCTGCCAGGTTGGAGCGTTGTAAGCAAAAAATGTTCGCAGATTATAAGGGTGTTGGTGGAACACGTGTGAGCAATGAGGAGAAAATAGTCAGAAGGTTTAAAGAGACAATATCACTAATTACGCTCTTAACAGAAAAGGTCTGCAGGAATAAAGATTTATAAATATGATGAAAGATCTAAATCTGTATTTAATCCCAAAGGTGCCAAAGTGGAGAGGCTATGAATAAAAAATGCTTCTCTGGAGGAGAAACCGCTCCACGTCGGTAATCTGATGTTTCTGTGGTGTAAAAGTATCCAACATAACTACCTTCATGCTGTCACATGGGTGTTTTTTATCCAAATAATGGGCAACAAGAGGTGCTGTAATGATATTGTTCCTAATCCTAGACTGATGTTCACTTACCCTAACCTTCAGGGGCCATCTAGATTGCCCTATATAAGCCATGTTACAGGTACAGATGATCATGTACACGACGTCCCGAGAATTGCAATTAGAGAACTTGGAAAGGTGCATTTCAAAATTACTACTGGGGATAGATATCCTGTCAGTACGTAACATGTTGGGGCAGAATTTGCAGTGACCACATGAATAGTGCCCTATGGGAGTGGTGGAATGTCTTAAAGATCTTGGAAGACAATCCGTCCTAGTGACATAGCCGGCAATAGTTTTTGTCCTGTGGAAACCTATGGTAGGTTTGTCGGAGAGACCGGGGATCGAATCTAGTACATGCCAATGCTTCATTATGATCTTTTTAATATGTGGTGCCATGGGTGTATAATCCAGGGACCAAAAAATGTTAGATGATACGGTTCTGTTCTTACGTTGAAATAATGTATGTCTAGGACGTGATGCGACTTTTTTATAGGCACTATGGATGATGTGGTCGGGTAGCCTCGTACTTTCAATGCGTTACTGATCTTGTGAGCTGCTGTATTGAAATCTATTTCAAGAGTCAAATTCTGCTTGGCTCTTTAAAAAAGACTGTACGGAATGTTTGCTTTTAATGTATGTGAGTGAAATGATTGAAACTGTAAATATGATTGCGTGTCTGTAGGCTTATGGTAAAGTTTCATGTGTAAAGTGTGATTAGAAATGAATACGTTCAAGTCGAGAAAAGGCAGACTGGTGGAATCCATACTATGAGTGAAGGAAAGATTGTTGTGTAAAGAATTGATCCAGTTCAAAAAAATCAGGTATGACTGCAGCATTTTTGAATACAAAAAATAAATCATCAATGTAACGTTTATAGATGATAATGTCTGTAAAGAAAGGATTAACTACCGGATCTAAGATGAACGTTTTGTCAAGTTGGATCATAAAAATATTGGCCACCGATGGTGTGAAATTAGAACCCATGGATACCCCTTGAACCTGTAAATAAAAAGAATTGCCAAAACGGAAAAAATTATTTTCGAAACAAACGTCCAAAATGTCTAATAAAAAATGTCTGGTTTGAGACTGATTAACTCTGGAATCCAATAAGTGAGAAATGATGATTCGAGCCTCTTCCAAGGGGATGTTGGTGTATAAAGAAGACACATCAAGTGTCAACAAAACTGACCCTGCTGGAACCCTGGTGCCTTCAAGCTGATGAATGAAATGCGCTGAATCTCGGATATAAGTGGGCGTGTCCATGGCAAAAGACCTGATATGATGATCAATATAGACAGCCAAAGGTTCTTTTTTTTAAAAAAAATTATTAGCTTTTTCAAAAATATACAAACATACATACAAAAAGAGAAAAAACATATATTTCATAAAACATAGTCTCATACATAGTACTTTCCCTTGAATTCCACCCAGTGTTTATTTACATTGCCCTGGAAAGCTCGTTCCCAATATTTACCTCCAGAAACTACTTTGAGTTGGTACAGGTCTACTACTTTCTGCACCCGTGAGGGAATAATCTACAAAAGGCTTCCAAATACTCCAGAATCTGTTTTCTTTCAATTTATCCCTTTTTACTTTTATCTCCCATGTCAGTTTATTGTTCAATGCTAAATTCCACATTTCTTTATACCATTCGCTCGTCTGTATAATTACATCATTTTTCCAATGTCTAGCAATGCATTGTCTACCCGTTGTTAACATTATTTCTAGTAATTCTTTTTCTTCCTTGTTTAAACTCATACCAGCCACATCTGTTAACATAATGGTACTTGATTCCAAGTTAATTTTTTTACCCATTATTTCCCCAACCTCTTTTTCTATTCTTCTCCAGAAATCATTTATTATTTTACAGCTCCACCACATATGTTCATAAGTTCCAATAGTGTCTTTACATCTCCAACATAAATTATCCTTTTTATTGTCAATCTGATGTAACCTCAGTGGTGTCAGGTACCATTGCCACAGCATTTTATAATTGTGCTCCTTAATTCTTACTGACATGGTTCTCATTATCCTCTTTTTCCACTTATTTCTCCATTCATCTTTTCCTATCTTTATGTTTAAATCATGTTCCCACTTTGATTTCAGAACTTCCTGTGGTTCACACACACACACACACCCCGTTTAGTATGACATAAAGTTTGCTTACTAGGCCCTTAATATTTCTGTCTCCTTTTTGAATCTTTGAAACCAATTCTTCAAATTCCGTCTTTTCTCTATCTCTATCTAATTCTCTCCTATATTTGTTATTCCAATTATTAACCTTCATTATCTGAAACCAATCCAATTTTAACTGTTCAAACAACTTTTTCTTCTTATCTTCGACCCTACAGATCCACAACCAATCTTTCACCAGGAAAACTTCATTTCTATCCAATATTTCCTTTGTTTCTTTGTCTATTTTTATTGGAAAGGATGCCATATCTGCTAATTCCAAAATTGGAGAGACACCTGGAGCCAGGTCTTTAATCTTTTCTACACGTTCACGAGTCCCTTCATCATTGTGTTACTAATAACCACCATTTTAACATTACTTCCCAAAAAAATCATTTTGCCTATATTCCTATAATCTTTCATCTCGATCTCCTCCCAAATCACTTTTTCCCTTGCCAAAATCTTCACCACATTCTTAATTTGAAAAGCATGATAATAAGATAATAAATCAGGCATTCCTAAACCCCCATCTTTCTGAGGCAGATACCATAATTTCTTCAGTAATCTAGGTTTTTTACCTCCATTGCAAAAATTGTTAAACATCTTTTGGAACTCATTAATTTCCTTTTCATTCATTTGAATTGCAAGTGCGTCAAATAGAAAATTAATTCTCGGTAACAACATCATTTTGCAAATTGCAATCCTCCCGAACCGTGACAACTTCAGCTTTAGAAGACTTTGTATTCTAGCCTTAAATTCCATTTTCAGGCTATCATAATTTAATCTTTTAAGTTCTTCCAATCTATTTGATATAATTATCCCCAAATATTTCAATTTATCTTTAATTTGTATATTGGTTAATCCCACAATCTTTTCCCTCTCCCCTTCTCCCATATTACACAGCATCATTTCCGATTTATCCCAATTTATCCTCAAGCCCGTGATATCCTCAAAATCCTCAAGTTGTATTTTAATCCTATCCAAAACCCTCTCAGGATGCTTAGCCGTTATCAATGTATCATCTGCATACATACTTATCTTATTACCTAATATCCCTTCTATTTTTGCATCTTCTCTTATACTCTTGGGCTGAATTTCCATCGCCATAATAAACAAAATAGGGGACAAAGGACAGCCCTGCCTAGTACCTGCCTCAAGCTTTACCTCATCTGTAACTTCATCATTTACTCTGATCTTTGCAATCCCTTTCTGATATAGCAAATTGATTACCCTTCTAAATCTGTCCCCAAATCCGTAGCTTTTAACTATTTCCTTAATCGAGGACCATTGTAGAGAATCAAATGCCTTAAATATGTCCAAAGAAATTAAGCCCACCTTTTCATTCGTTCGATTTACATTATCAATTAAATCTAACACTCTCCTAGTCAAATCAGCCATATGTCTCCCTTTTAAAAATCCTACCTGCTCTGCATTTATATATTCACCCATAAATTTATTTAACCGATTAGCCGATATTGCTGTGAAGATCTTAGCATCTTGATTTATAAGAGAAATTGGTCTATAAGATTCCACTTTTTCCAAATTCTTTCCTAATTTTGGAAGCAGAATGATCGTGGTCCTATACCATGAAGTCGGAATTTGTCCACCATCTAATATGTAGTTATATAACTTTACCAGCTTTGGTACCACAACATCTTTAAATTACTTATAAAAATCAGTCGGTAATCCATCCTCTCCTGGGACTTTCCCCAACTTCAAATCAGTAGTTATCTCCTTTACCTCCTTCTCCGAAACTTGTTCTTCCATTTTATCCCTATGTTCCTGTTTTATTCCCTTCGTTATTTGCCTCTCCAAGATCGTTTTAAGCTTCCCCACATCTATCTCTTTTTTTGCATATAAGGCTTGGTAAAATTCCTTCACAATTTTACATTTATCACTAATTTTATTACACCTTACCCCTTGATTATTAACCAAAACTCCAATTTTTTCCCTTTTAGCTTTTGCAGCTCTTACCAATAATTTTGAGTTTTTATTGCTGAATTCGAAATATTCTCTATTTAAATATATCAAGTCTCTTTTTACCCTTTCTATATCCTTTCCCATCAGTTCTGTCTTCAATCCTTGTAGTTTAGCGAAGATTTTTTATCCTTCTTTTTTTAATGTTCTTCCTGTAGTTGTTTTATTTCCTTTTCTTTTTCATCCTGTGCTAACTTATACTTTTTATACCTGTTACTTGCCAACTTTATACTTTCACCTCTAAAAACTGACTTCATGGTATCCCAAACCAAATTAAAATTTACCTCATCATTATCGTTCCAATGCCAACTTTCCATCCAACTTGCTATAATTTGTTCTTTACATTTTTGATCTTTAAATAAATTAGGATCATATCTCCAATTTCTTCCTCTTCTATTATCCTTTTGTAGCCTCAAATCCAAAATTACTTTAGCGTGGTCCGATTCCTTAAAAATTCCTATTTCAATCTCCTCAATATTTTTAACCATGTTTTCCATTAAAAACACATAATCTATTCTAGAATAGGATCCGTGAACATGTGAAAAATAAGAATACACCCTTTCTGATCCCTTAATCTCTCTCCAAGAGTCTTTCAATCCTAGTGCAACCATCCAATTGTCCAAAATATTCCCCTTAATACCTGCTCCACACCTTGTTAAATTCGTGCAATCCAAATTTGATCTTACCATATTAAAAGCGCCGGCCACTATCATCTTTACCGCTTTTTCTGATACCACAATTTTACGAACTTTTTCTAAAAATTCAGCTTGATGTTCATTTGGAGCATAAATATTCACCAGAGTTATTTCCTCATCATCTATTTTCCCTTTCACTATCAAATATCTGCCTTTGGGGTCCGAGATACTTTTTATTATCTCAAATCCTAATCTAGTGGAGATCATAGTTGCAACTCCTCTTGCTTTTGAAGTACCAAACGCCATTTCATAGTGCTGCATCCAACCTAAAAAAAGTTTGTTTGTGTCTTGTGATTTTTGATGAGTTTCCTGTAGGAAAACTATGTCGGGTCTGTCCTTCTTCAAAGCCAATTCTAACCTCCTCCTCTTGAGAATAGAACCTGTACCTTTTACATTCCATGTTAAAACTTTAATATTTCCCATTTTTTATTTCAAATTCACCCTCTCTTACTTCCAAGCTCTCCATTGGGTGTGCTGCCTCAAACCCATCACCAATAAAATAAAAAAACATACAAAAAACACACAACGCCACCCTCCCCACTTTCTTTGGAAAAAAAGCCGCCTTCATTCTCCAAAGAGGGGAGGGGGGAACATGCAAGATGTGCGTATAGTTGGTGCGCTGCGCATCTTCCCCTTTCTAAAAACCTGATTATATAAACAAAATTTTTTTTTTTTACAAAATAACCAATTACTCACTGCTCCTTACTTGGCTCTTCCTCCACCATGATCACTGACAACTCCTCCTCTTCTTGTTCCTGCTGCCCATCACCTGTGGCACCACCTGCACCTGCCCCCTCATAATCTCTTCTTATGGCGCCCGATTCCAACAAGTCCTTTCTAAGAGTTACCCACTCCTCAGAACCCGCCTTAACCAAATCCAGCAAACTCAAATACTCCAGTGGATCAGTCCCCTCATCAATGACCTGATTTTTTTTCCATAAAAGAATCTTAACTGCTGTGGAAATCTCCAATTATACCTCACCCCCTTTTTCATCAACATTTTAGTTACCGGCTTCATCCTGTATCTCCAAGCTCTTTCCTTAATAGAGATATTGTTATATACTGCCACATCAGAGCCATCGATTTTCAGAGCACCAGAACCAGCTTGTTTTAAGAAAGCCATTACTCTAAGTTTATCTCCCCAATTTGCAAATTTGACCAAAACATTTCTTTGAACCACTTTTTCCTCTTCTTGGACCCACCCTATATGCACTTACAATATCTTCCTGTGCAAAATCCTTTCCCATTTTCAAATTGTTTAACCACTGGACAATTCTATCTCTTAGCCAAAGGTTGTGACAGCCAAAGGTTCTAAGACAGAATTGTTGGCAGAGATGATAGGTCTGCAAGGGATGTTAGGAGAGGTGGGTGTAAGTTTGTGTACTGTGGGTAGTAAATGAAACATCGGTACATGTGGGCATTTGTTAGTAAGGAAACAGAAAGTAGAGTCAGTAATATAACCCATGACTAAACCCTCTCTAAGAACTACCGAGATGATGTTAGTGATATGAGTAGTAGGATTAGTCTCCAGTTTCCTATAAAAATTCGTATTAGCTAACTGTGTGTCAGCTTCCCTTATGTAGTCTGATTTATTCATGAGCACAATCCCTCCTCCCTTGTCAGCTGCCTTGATGACAATATTGGGATCATTACCAAGGTTGTCTAGAAGTCTCATGTCTTCTAATGTCAAGTTATAGCCATGGTGTCGATTCGTTTCAAGGGCTGAAATATCCCGAGTAATTAGACATTTGAAAACGTCTATCGATGCATTTTCTAAGGGTGGAATGAAGGTCGAGCGCGGAGAAAAAGGATCTAGTCAACCAGGGGACTCATGAAAGAATGCTCGTAATTTGACCAAACGTATCAATTTGAAAATGTCTATATGGGTACGAAATGAAGAGTAGTGAGGAGTGGGGACAAAACCCAAGCCAAGGTTGAGCAACTGCATTTCTCTTACTGACAAATTTCTGCATGAAAGGTTGAACACTAAGTTAGGAATGGTTTCTTCCTTGTCTGGCGTGCCGCACGTTGGTCTAAAAAAACCGTTCTGTTTGATGTATTGCTGGAAGAAGAGCCCTGTTTTCTGTTGGACCTGAAATTGTAGGGATCACGCGGCCTTTCGTCGGCTGAGGATTCTGCTAGGTCAGAATCCGTAGTCTTGTAATCAGTATGTTCAAGTGGACATCACCACGATACCTGTTTTTGTGTAGCGGTGTGGGAGAATTGCCACTTATATACACGGTTGGTGTGGTAATCATTCTGATCACGATTGAGTTTTTTGTTTTTAAAGGCCATTAGATCGTTCTTAAAATCCTCCAATTGACTGCCAAGAGTGCTCATTTTCTGTTGTAAAGACGATGAGCTGGAGGAAGGTAAGTTTCCTTTAAGTTTATCTATATCTGTTTTAAGAATTTCCGCATCATGATTGCATTGGTCAATTATGAGGAGAATCAAGTCGAATGTTAATAGCGTAACACCATTACACTGTTATTATATTGCTATAATATTGTTATTGTCGTGATTAGTTCCGCGGGTATTATTTTTGACATTTTGATATTTGCAGAATCTTGAGAAAGACCCCGAAATATCCCATTTCAACCGGACGGATATCGACTTTGTAATTCTGCTTTTTCATCTCATATAGGATGGTGTTCGCATGCATAATAAACAACTGAATTCTAGAGCTTCTACGCTGCTCGTCGGATTACTTTTGGACATTGCTCAAGAACCTTGTTATGCACCTATGTGATTTACTCTACGACGTTGTTGATGTGTATTTTTCCAACCATTGAGAGTGCAGGTTGTTCGGAACTTTCTCCTCCTGGACATTATTGAGTAGACACTGTTACATTGTTATTGGACTTCTTGTTATACCCCATGTTTATATGCATTATTACTGTTCATATTGTTCTGCACTCATTTACTATTGTGTCATTTTATAGATTGGATAGTGCTATATTACATCTCTAACATTTTGGTCATCTGGAATCGCAGCATTATTCAAGCTATTTTCGCTCTTCCCAGTTGTTTAGTTTGCATGATCTATCCTATGCATTAAAGTAGTTTTCACTTTTAAAACTATTCCTTGTTCCCCCGCTATTTTGTGTGTTCCTCCTCTCCCCTTCTATTGTATTTAGGACAGAGCAGGATTGCAGACCTACAGCTACAATGCTCAACTTGCCTGAGCTTTAATGTTCACCTTCCTCTGCAGACAGTCTTCTGGAACCTGTTATGAGGACTGAACCTTTGCCATTGTTCCTGCTGATGGCTTTTACTGGATATGCTATCTGTGCTTACTGGCAGGGCTGCCATCAGGGCAGTACTACTAGTACTGCTGTATAGGGCCTGGAGCTGACAGGGGTCTTGCCGCCGCCGGCCATAACTGTGACATTACTATGTGTGTGTGGGGGGGGGGACATAGGATTGCTCAGTATGGGGCCCAGAAATTTCTGATGGCGGCCCTGCTTACTGGACAAAGGAAAACTAACTGGGGTAAGCCTCCACTGGGAGGGCAGAAGCTGTAGAACACTTTGGCTTTGTTTGTAACTACAGCTTGCCCTTACTCTGCTAAACTGAACTGTTGCTGAACTGTATGGACTTGTACATAGCACAACTGTACTGTCTCAGTGAGGTCAACTGAGCAGCCAAAGAGAATATATCTGTTTTGTGTTACAGTCGTTACACTGTATATACTTGCACCCTTCTACTTTCTGAGTAAACCTACTTTGAGTTTTCTTCTGCACCAAACTCTGGTCTGCCGGCTTTGCCAGGTGCAAACCTCTTGCTGACCACTGCACCACTCTGCTGACCAATTACGTCAACATACATGCATTATGCTGCAGTGCAGAAGGATGGAAGGCCATTGCTTTATAATTTAGAACGATCTTCATGGCTTATCACCATGATGATAACCAATATTCAGAATTGGATATGTCACAACAACAAGAAGATGTATAAGGAAAGAAAGAAAGAAAGTTGAATATTTTGTTCTTATTAACTTCTACTATCTTGACAGTAGAGTGAGGGAGTGACAGCACAACTGTGATACTTATTTAATTTATTTATATATAATTTATTTACTGCCCCATTAGTGCTTGCACTAGTCTGGGTGGTTCAAAAGTTAAAATATAAAACCCCGCAATATGCCCACACAACAGACATTCCATGATATGGCAATTAATGTGGGGATATATTTATATTTATATTTCTTAATAGAATCTGGGAAGATCAGTTGTTCAGGGCAGTTTTAAACAATTTTGTCTTCATCAGTTTCCTAAATATAAGGAGGGAGTGATCCTGGAATATTTCCATAGGCAACTTGTTCCAAAGACTGAGGGTCATCACCAAAAAGGCCTGATTCTTTGCTGACATCTTTTTTGGCTTTCTGCTTTAGCAGTGTGGATTGAGAAGAGCAGGTGAAATGCATTGCTACTTTCTGAGATAATCTTTCCAAAAGTTTTGAGACTTTACATCTTTAAGGTGTTAATAGCTCATAACCAAAACCTCAAATTGAGCATGGAAACTGTCTTGAAACCAATAGAGATGGACCAGGACTGGGGATATATGGTTGAAATTACTAGGTGCTAGTTGCATAAATCATCTGGCTGCCACATTTTGTACCGCTAAAGTTTCTGTAGTCTTTTCAAGGGCAGCTCTACATTACAGCTGTTTCTAGGATTTTATTATCCAGGTAGTGGGAGCAACTGGGCAATCAACTAAGAATGATAGAAGGCACTTCTGGACATGGCTCATATCTCAGCCATCATACAGAGTGCTGGGTCCAGGAGTACCCCCCACCCAAGCTGCAGTCTGAATCCTTCAGAGGAATGTAGCCCCATCCAGGCCAGGTAAACATCTCTCTAACACTGGTCCAACAATCTTCCTAACAGTAGGAACTCCATTTTATCTGGATTCAGATCCACTTTATACAACCCGTTATTGACAGTAGGCAATGCTCAAGGACTTGTACAATATCAGGAGAGATGGAGAGATGCATGTCATCAGAATACTGGTGACAGTGAACATAAAATTTCTGTATGACTTCTCTATCTTCATGTAGATGCTAAAAGACACTTGGGATATGGTTGATCTACTGGGTTGATTGAGAAGTTAAGATCCCAACAGATGCATTCAACCCTGGATCTGAAATGGGCTGCCTGTCAGTTGCAGTTCTCTACACTTGGTTGTAATGTTCACATCTGTCTGTCATTTATCAGTCTGTGCATAAGTCAGTAATGTGGTTGGAAGCCACATTTATCAATTTCATGTTACAATCTCTTTTTGCCGCCTTAAGTGAATTACAATATTTGCTGGACATCTAGAGCCAAAAATTACATTACAAGGGAGCTTTCCTCCATCTGCTCTCTAGCCAACTTCTTAATTGCTTCATAACCCTCAACAGTTCCATAAACCATGGTGAAAGTCAGGCTCTGCAATGAGGAAAACAATCATATCTACTATCTGGCTTACCTCTGAATACCAAACCAATGGGTCTTCAACAGGAGCACCAACCAGATCAGACAGAAAATCCCTAAATTCCTAAAGACATTATTGAAACAGACTGGATCCATCAGTTCTTGGGGGTGAACCATTGTAATAGGTGCATCCACCCCACAAAGGGGCTTAGTTGTACACAGTCAAAATCTCAATAGGTGGTGATCTCATCATAACAAGGTGGTGGACTCAGGATGGCCATCTTAAGATCATCTTCAGTCTGTCTGAACATGCACACTAGGTCTTAGGTGTGATTTGTCACATGAGTAGGGACAGGCTCATGGATGCCATGGTATCCTAAAAGTCCATGGTCACCCTGACTACATGTGTTTCTGTATGGATGTTAGTTGCCCAAAAGCAAAAGTCTGGGAGACCTCAACAAAGCAACTGAGACAATGTCCATCAGTCCTAATAGAAAAAGTATTGGGATCAGCAGGGAACAGTACACCACCAAGATTCTCACTCTGTCTCTCTGTTCCAATATCAAGTGAAGGCACTCCAGACTTGAGCTCAAATGTACGGAGGTCCTGCTGATGTTAATAGTTTTCCTATGTTCTATGACAACACCCCCTTCCTGTCCCTTTCATCTGACATAATGCCGGATGGCATATCCTTGGGGGTATATATGGGAAAATAAATCCATACCTTCCATACTATCAAGGTTCCAGTTATACAAACTAGAACAGTTTTTTCCCCTAATATAAGATCACAAATTAACTCAGATTCATTTTGGACCAACCTAGCATTTAACAACAGCATGAGCAGTCAGACAGTTGGCTGATAAGGCTACCTTGGTTTTAATGGCCAGGAGGGTAACCTGAGTATGGAACAGATCATAAGCTTTCCTTCCTCCTCACAATTTCATATCTTCCTCTATCCATTATCACAGATATGATGGAGGGCTTTCCCCATCAATCAATCAATCAATCAATCAATCAATCTCTCTCTCTCTCTCTCTGGGGCAGGAAATCATGCACAGAGCAAAAGAAACTAGCTAGTTGTTTTAGACGATACAAAGAAGTCATTAGGTACTTCATATTTTTAGAATTCCCTGAAACTGCTATTGCATTTTTTCAGAACTTGTGCAAATTATACTGTTTGTATAAAATTGTAGAAGAAGACCACAAGAAAATATATCACTCTGTCTTCCTGTGAGGACTACCTTGGATGTATTATATGTTGTTTAGTTTGGGTTGTCATTAGAAAGTAAACATGAGTAATTTAGACATATGATTATCAAAGTACATATCTCTGAGGAAGTCCCAAAAGGGAAAATGGCTTAACTGGAACAGAAACACACTCCCCTGATGTCTACTTTGGCCCATAAATAGATATCATGACTGCCTCATAGCAAATGCTTATTTTTGGGGTGGGTGAGAGTTGGCTTTGCAACTTGCTTGCTTTGCAAATTATGGCATTACAGTAGAACCTCAGATAAAGTCCAAACTCCATTCCACAAGTTTGGACTTTATCCGATTTTGGACTTTATCTGAATTAAATGGGTGATGCATCAGATAACATCCAAAATGGACTTTATCCAAGGTTTCTATACCAAATACTTCAGATAACGTCATTTTTTAGCAGTTTTAGACTTTATGCAATGCATCACATGTGCATGAAAACTGCAACTTTATCCGAATCGGACTTTATCCGAGGTACCACTGTACTTCCCTTTATTAGAGAAATAGGTCAGCTACAGCTGGCTGTACTACCTGGGAGATTTTAAGGCAACAGTTTCAAAATAAAATCTGAATATATCTAGCTGTTGTCTTCTTCAGGATAGTCCTTTTCTTATTCACCCCCAATTCTTGAAGGTGAGCAATAAATGGTGAGTTAATATTTGAGGGATCCATGCTTTCTGCATCACATACTTGAATATGTTCATATGACCTCTGAAGGCCAATGAATTTTAGTTTCCAAGTGAACTTAAGCATCCCTGCCATAACCACACACAAAAATACAAAGGGACGCCATGCCTCAAACGAACCAGCCACCTTGAAGTTATACAGAATGCAGGTTCTATCATGTTTAATAAAAGAAACTCATCCTGAAGTCTTCCAATTAGGCTAAATAACAAAGTAAGAGTGTTGTAGCTTTTCCTCTGCTTAATGCAATTTCAGTTGCGGTCATGAGGGTTTTAAGTATGGTTTGTATGGTATGGTGTTTAATGTCTCACACATTAGCTTTTTGTAAAACAGCCTTTCATCTCAAGCATATTGATTTCAGCAAGTACAAACACAGAATTTCTGAGTCGGCAGCCCTATACATTCCTGATGAAAAGAGGATTCCAGAATTCTCAACAAGAGGAGAGCTGACACAGTTGAAAATAATGCCTCCAGCTTGCCCGGTTTCATGTTTTCTCCCACCGCATTTCAGTCTGCTTTTTCCTTTTAGAATGCAAGCGAAGCTATAACGGCCACAGGGAATTCTTATTATGGAAGCCTCTATTTCAGAACTGATTAAAAATAAATTCTCCATGCCCTTCTGAAACTTATTCCACAGTGAGTCTTGTTTCCCTGTCAGCACAAGTAAGAGGATCTAGTGCTCAGTGGTTAACTTGATTCACCTCAGTCTTACCTTAGCAGCGTTAAAACAAATCATATCAGGTTTTCATTATATCCCATGTATTAGCCATTGTACGTTTCTCTGGGGATAGATATAATGAGCTCAGGTTCGGAGAGTTTTCTGCACTTTTCTTGTTTGCTGTCAAGTGTTTTCATTTTGTTTTGTTTTTGCCTGTTTTCTAGCTGGTGTAAGTAAATCAGATATAAGATGGAACAATAAAAAAAGAAGCTTATCTTTTTGTGCTCTGTAATGGCCTGTGTTCTGGCTCCTCATCCAAAATGGTTAGGCATATTATTACATTTGCAAATTCCAGCTGCCTGCATGGGAATAGATCCTGGGTTTTCTAGGAACCTGGGGAGAAAATGAAACTTGGCAGAATTTCCATTTGGAAATTCATTTCAGCTGTTTTTATTTTACAATGTCTGTCATGTTGTCTTATCAGTAAATGAAAAAGAATAGTGAAACCCTGCCATATGCATTCTATAAATTTCAATTTAGGGCTTAGGTGTCACCTGCCATAACTCTGCAATATTTTGCATTTCAGACAACAGACATAATTGTTTGTCTGTGGTACCCCTATTACTACCTTGTGAAAATTCATTTATGGTAGCATTTTGCAATAAAATCCATGAGCCTCCATTAACATAATGTGCCTGGTTTTTGAACTATAGACACTGGCATCAACCTCTCTATGGGAAACATAATGTATCAGGTTAATTAACTGGCAAAATTTATACCCTTTGTGTTACTGGTGACATGTCTTGAGTCTCTTAAAACTTCGAAGGTTAGACATAAAGAACCCACATAATACAGTTTATAAAGACTCATTCTCATTCATTTTCTCTCACACTGCAAAATAACCATAACCAAGAAAGCCAGTGTATCAGGCACACTCATTCACACTGTTGCTTGCCATTTATTTTGCTTTATGACATTTGAAGAAAGCAAACAGTGGTAGCTCTCGTCTATTTAGAAGACATATTGCATTTTCAGGATGTAGCAAACTCTCTGACTTTTGCCATTAAACCCCCAGAAACAGTATGAACTCCTCTGCAGCAGGATATAATAAATTAAGCTCAGAGCATCATACATGATGCATGGGGAAACACTGACAGTGGGAATGTACCATATTTATTTTCAGCAAAAAATAAATGGGTCCAGGCTAGTCAAACATCTGCATCTTACTGAATCAAACAGTTGTGATGATGGCCAAAATCCAGCTGTGTACTTTTACTGGATGCTACAGTTCCACCAGAATCATGGATCTGTCTTCTTCCCGAATCCCTGTGTGCATCCTAAAGATCTGTTTTGAATGATTAGTGGGTAGGTTTTAGGTGCCACAAAGGGCTATAGCAGGAAGAGGAGGAAAAGAAAGCCTCAGTTCCACTGATATCAGATCCTGAAATACACCTTTGGATCGTAACAATGAATTGCTCCATTGCAATTGCTATGTTTAGGTCTGACTTTTAAAATTACACTATAAAGAAGTCATTTTTAGAAATATTTTCAAGATGAGAATCCCAGATTAACTTGGATAGTTTGTTCTTGTTGTGCATTGCAGCTGTAAACTGTACAGGGTTTTTAAAATCTTTTTAAAAATCAGTTTTAGTCTGAGTTAGAGTAGACCCATGGAACCAATGGAAATGACATACTGTATGTTAACTTACCAAGCCCCATTGATTGACTGAGGCCACTTTAGTTGGGGCTAACTAAAGTATCATTATCTTAACTTTCTCCCATCCAGTAAATGTTTGTGAGCTGCCCAGAGTAGTGCTTGCACCAATTGAGCAGGATACAAGTCAAACAAACAAACAAATGGAAATAAATATCAGTAATTTTCTGCATCGACGAAAGATTTTTCTATAATATGTATAGTACATACAAGTGAATTTTGTGAAAAGACTGAAATCCATCGCCAGTTTTATTTTATTTTTCCCTCACTTGCCTTTCTGTCCCTTACTACTTACCCTATGCATTTGGTTACCTCATGACTGAGACAGATAATAATTTTCAAAGGAAAAGTTTGTTTATGGTAATTCTTTCTGAGATAGGACAGATTAGCCCACAATTGGTGCAATATAAATATTAAACAGTGGAAGTAGTCTAAGCCCAAAAAAATGAATAAATACAAAAACAAATTTAAGCTCCCACAACCTCTGTTTTCAGTAGATAAAAGGTCCAATCTGAAAATTCCCATGTGTCAAAGGGCACTGCAAATGAATTCTGCTGTGTGTAACAGCTTGATTCAGATATGCATTTGTATTCACATTAAGATACAGGTCCACATTCACAATCACAAACTGATGGTTGGCCTTACAACAATCTCTGCCATTACTGGCATAAAAGGTTCTTCACAGAAAGCACATCTTATGACTGCTTCTTTGGTTCACTGGGAAAGGAAATTATTTGGTCCTAAATAAGTGGCTAGCAAAGGAAAATGAGCAGGTGGCAAAGCATCCAGCCAAATTTAAACCTTACAGTATTATATATCCTGCCCAGAGTGGGGAAATATCCCAGATGGGTGGGATATAAATAAATAACCCATTGATCACCACAGCTGCATGAAACCCATTTTTCGAAGGATATCACATGGTCCCAACTTTTACCGCACATGGCCACAAATGTGGCTGTGCCCTGCCCTGCCCAGCTGCCACATGAGAATGTTTTCCCATTTGAGACTCCTGTTCTACACCCGCAATTTTTCCAAATGTCCTTGGACAAATTCTGCTGCCTCATGGGCCTTGAAGGGCCATATACCCACTCCAACAGCACTATCATGATTGCACCAAAGATCCTTGCCAGTGCAAATCATTACTTCCAAAATATTCTTTTGCATGTTTTCTTTTCTTAGAGGGTTTGAGGGATCACATAAAGGGATGGGATGTGTCACTTTTTACCCACTTCTTTCCATCACTGTTCCATGTAGCTGTATAAGCTGAGTAGGTAAAGGTAAAGGTTTCCCTTGCTCAAAAGCCAGTTGTATCCGACTCTAGGGTTCAGTGCTCATCTCTGTTTCAAAGCTGAAGAGCCAGCACTGTCTGCTTCTGCAGACATTTCTGTGGTCATGTGGCAGGCATGACTAGACACCGGAGCACACAGAACGCTGTTACCTTCCCACCAAAGTGGTCCTTATTTATCTAACTGCCATTACTTGCTTTCGACCTGCTAGGTTGGCAGGAGCTGGAACAAAGACGGGAGTTTATTCTGTCCTGCAGTACTCGGGAATCAAACTGCTGACCTTCCACCACCCAGTTAGCGTCTTAGCCACTTGAGCCACTGCAGCTGAGTAGGGCTCCCAAAAAGCAATATATTTGGGGGTTTCTTATAAATTAAAGAAAAGAAAAGAAAAAAATGCACTCCCTCAATATCAAGCTATGAAACCATTTTTATTTATTCACCATCAACCCCACCATTTACATATACAGTTAAATATTCAGTCTGTTTTGCTGTGAAGCCGTAGCATCATGTTTCGATTAATAACATTGTCATACTATCAAGCACTTCTTAGTCATGTCCTTATAAACCAGTAAGCATTGCCCATCAAAGCTCAAAGCTTCAAATTCAAAGGCCAGTGCTTGTACTTAAAGGCTGAACATCCATTATAGAAGAGAATTTCAGTCACACTTGCACAGATGTCTAGTTGGTAGCATATTCTTTTCTCTCCTTAGTTTCTTTTCTATTCTTTTCATGTGTCAATGAGAGTTTCATTATTTTCTTTAGTGAAGTAGGCATCTTAACAGGCTTCTTTTTAAAACCATAAAGGTTTTGACGTTTAGGTCATTTTTCTTAAACCTGATCAAACTCTGTCAGTCTAAAATGAAATAAAAAGATACCGGGATTTTCTCAAAAGCCCAATCATACCCTTTCCCTTCAATACAACCCAGTTTGGAAAAGCAAAGAATTATCAAGGAAGATAATTTTAAAAATCCCAGGGTCCAACTACTTATTTTAGTACGTGCCACAGGCTTCACCAGGCCCCAGAAATGGTCAAAATGGTTATCAAAATAGGGAGAAAGCCCAACAACTGGAAGATCTCAAAGACTGATGCATATGGAGGCTTTCAAGAGTAGAAAATTCCATTTTGACCTTGTCCCTACTTTTTACATTGAGGAAACTTGGGGTTAAAAAAATCATTTCATCAATATAGCACTGCCAATTTTAGCTCCAAAGAGGGTTGAACTGGGAAGTAGATCTGATCTCATTAACAGTCCCAATATTTGACAGATTTTTAAAAGAAGCTCTCTTCAGAGAATTCAGTAACACATCCTAAGAAGTGAGTGTGCTTAAGATTGCTTTGAAGTCTAAATCAGGGGTTCATAACCTACAGCCCATGGGCTGGATCTGGCCCATGGTGCCATTTCATGTGGCACGCCGTCCCCACTTTCATCACCACCACGGCCGAAAGTGGCAAAAACAGCCAAAAACATGCCACCCTCGCTCCCGCCACCATTGTCAGAAGCAGAGGAAGCAACAAAAACAGACAGAAATGCACCATAAATGAAACTGCAGCTGTCATAAACACATTTACTGCAGCTGTGGACACATTATATGGCAGCATATACAGCGGGGGTAACCACATGTCCAGCCCGCTCAGCTGTCTGATTGGGCATGGTTTGGCCTGCGGTGGGAAAACATTGAGAACCCCTGGTCCAAATGCTGCACTGTCCTCCACCCTTACCTGATAGTGAATCCATAGCTGTCAAGTATCCCTTATTGGCCGGGAAAACCCCTTATTTTACCCTCTTTCCTGCCGTCATCCCTTATTAATTAGACTGCAATACCCTATTGCCATGATTGGAGGGCAGTACAGGATAAGCATAGCTGTCAAGTATCCCGTATTTGCCGGGAAGTTTCCCTTATTTCCAAATCCAAAACTTGACAGGTATGAGTGAACCCAACAGTACACTCTTGCAACCATCATTTCCTTAAGATATATTTCTTTTTTTTCTTTTTGCAACTAAGATGATTTGAACTGCTGTATTATTATTATTTTGTCATCTACCTGGCAACATTATTTGTACACAGTCTTTGTAAGTAAACATTTTTCCTTTCTGTTAAAGCACTGCCTGACTATTTGTTCAATACTTGAACTGAGAGGAAAGAAAAGAAAAATTGAGGAGGACTTGCAATTCAAATTATTCAGCCTTAACCCTCTGCTATAAACTAGCTCCACTGTCCTTCAAAGATTGTCCAACCCTGCTCACCCTTTTGAATTTTTGGCTGCCATCACCTACAGCATCTCCCAGGCAGATTTTAAGTATTCCAATCCACCACTATCCAAGGGCCAACATATGGAATCCTAAATTCTTTGCTAAATACTTCCCACAAATATAACACTGCTTCTTAGTCTAGATAGGCCAACAGAATGGATCATAATGGATTTATTTTTATTTATTTATTTATTTATTTATTTATTGTCAAATTTCTATACCGCCCACTCAGCCAAAGCCGACTCCAGTCGGTTCACAACAATGGGTAAAAACAGATAAAAACAAATAAAACAGATAAAAACCAGCAATAAGAACCCTCCCCTAAAAAGAGAGGGGTGCAGGAACTGAAGAAACCGTGGGGCAGGCATCCTCCCCTATATTAACCACCCAACGGAAGCCACCCCTCCACCTGCACCCCAAACTTGGCCCGCCAGCCAGGTTTTTAGTTCTTTTCTAAAGGGCAACAACTCCGTCTGGAGACGCAGTTCCACAGGCAGGAGGTTCCAAAGGGCCGGTGCGGACACAGAGAAGGCTCTCCTCCTTGTGCCAGATGATAAACATGGCAGCCTGATTTGACTCTGTGACACAGTAAACAGGCTGCCTTGTGGCAAAGAAAGCCTCACTTTCTGAATCCTAGAATAGAGTATGAAGTGGGACAAGTAAGGATAAGCAAGTTTTGATTTCTCCTATGTCTTCTCTTTTCCCATCCCCATCAAAGACCAAGAGAAGTAAAGTTAAACATGTTCAGTAAGTGTTTCATGAGCTAGCTGAGGCATATCTTGGGAATTGGCTGGCAACTCAGTGAAAGAGACTCATAAAGCCCCATTTGGCTAGATAGACCTGAGTGCCAGAGGTGATGTATAGGATTGGGCCACTAACAGGGTTAAAAAAATCCATCTTGCATTAAAGTCAATAGGAACGTCAAAAAGACTAGTCCATACAATGAGTGAATAATCCCCTTAAAATGACATTTAGAACTGAAATTTCTGATGCATTATTTCTTCCTCCTGTATTATTTCTCAGTTATGTAAGTTATGCAGAGGAGACCATGAAATTATAATTTAAATATCCTGGTAAGAATAGATTAGTTATGTGCCATTTTTAAGCTTTTGTTGCAATTTTTTGTAAAAGAACTAAGGCTATAGAATGCATATAAAGAATATTGGGCTTTAAATTCAATGATAAATTATTGCTAGGAGAAGGAATTCTGGGATAACACTGGCACAAGATTAATCCACTCTGATGACACCCTTACACATCTATCAAAAACAGAATAAGGTGTGAGATTTAGCCATCCTATTGACAAGGACAGTGAAGGGAATGTGAAATGGAATGAAATGAGTCTATTTGCATGACAACCTAAGACTATAATCATATGGTTCCACTCAAATCCTATAGTAATGGGCCATAAGGATGCAGCATAAAAAAGACACTTCATTTTAAAATATGCCATACCCGTCAATCTTTCCAGTCTTTCAATGGGAAGCGTAAAGAAAAGTGGTAAAGAAAAATTAATTGCAGCCTTCTCAAATATACAGTAAACATAGAGAAATACACTTTATAGTCACATGTTATTGTTTCATTCTGCAAGTTTGAGACTGGCTGCTATTATTTTATCTCTCTCATATTTGGGAGCAGGTCCCACTGCACCCAGTAAGACATGAAAGTAGACATAACATGTATGGAACTCTGCAATAAATAGCCCAAATCTCTTGTCCCACCATCAGAAAACAGATAGTAATAAATGATGTTGGGTTTCACCCATATAGATTTGCCAGTCTAACCCGGTTCTAAATCTAGACCAAAACTTTGGGAACAAAAAAATGTTCATTCTTCTTGACACTATGTAATCACTGGAGCAAAGCAGACTGTTCTCAAAGCATTCTTACATGCATCTTTCTGGTCCCTATTGAGGACTTCTTTTTTGATCTGGATGGGATTGCTCTCATTTTCAGTTCTTCTGATGTGACTTAAGAAGAGAGCCACTTCACAGCATTGCTAATCAATTCATGAAGAACCTGAAGAAATGATTCCCCAGCCCCCCTTGCAAGTATGTATTAGGGCAGTGAATATTTGTTGCACCAGTTTAAGGATCTAAAAGATTAATGGAAAGTAAATGTGTGTCAGGATTTGCAGTTGTTTGGGTTTTGGATATTTTAACTTGTTTTTCTGTTTTCTGAATGATCTCTTCCTGTGTTCTTTGTTTTAGAGATTTCCTGTCTTGTTCCTGGTGGATTGCTTCCCTTGCTCATGGTTTCAAGAAGATCACTGCCTTTTTTTGTACTCCTGATGACTCCTTGCTTTGTTCCTGGTTCCTGCAGGCTTTGCTGAATCTTGCCTGGCTCTTGGAAGTCTGACCCTGCCTTTCTCCAGCCCCTGAAGATACTCTGCCTTGTCTGTTCTCCTGGTCACCTGACATCTGACTATTTATTTATTTGTTAAATTTATACCCTGCCTTACTCAGCATGAGTGCGACTCAAGTCAGCTTATGGGGGGGTGGGGAATACATTATACAGATATACATGAAAATACGGTAAAGCAAAATTACAATAAAGTAGTATAACAATACAATTCAAAATATAGCCCCAAAGAAAATACAAAAATACAATACGGAAATACCTTACAAAAATACCTTTCAAGAATGCTTTACATTACAAAAGTTCATCACATGATGCTTTCATCATCTGCTCCCCTTGCTTGATTTGGTTTTGGACTCTGGATTGAAATACGGTTGCTGTTTTGTCTGTTACCCGGTTGTTCTGGGTCCTGGCCAGCTGCAGGTTCTTCAGCCACGAAGTCCATCTATGTCATTAAATGCATTTACATACACTTAATTTTCCCCACTTCCTCAAATGAAGCCAAGGAAGTAAATGCACTTGCCAGTATTTTGAACTGACACCCATCTTAAGACAATTCACAATACAGTGGATCTCTGGATTACGACGATACCGGATAATGCTAAATCCGCATAACGATGTGTGATGCTCCGCACCATGTAATGCTCCGCATAATGCCAAAAAACCACCAAAAACATTGTTATATGAGGTATTTGGTATCAATGCTCCAGATAACAACAACTTTTTTGTCCTTATCCGAAACATCTCCCATAGAGACCGCATAGTGTCAAAATCCGGATAGCACTGCACTCCGTGGAATGGAGTTTCATCATTATCCGGAGTTCCAGTGTATCAGCAAATATACAACAGGTTGTTGCAGACCAAATAAAGTTGCTTGAGGTTCTTATGCTATTTGGATTTAAGGATAACCCCAAATTGCACATCCAACCTCCCAGTGACCACACTTAGCCTATTCCAGCAGGTACCTAATGCCATGTATAGACAAGCCCAGAATTAAGATTATTAGGATTATGGTAGAAAACTGAATAGTTGACAGAATTTACTTGTTTATTGAATTTCCATCTCACTTTTCTCATAACAATAGGACTCAAGGCAGGTCATAGTAAACCTGATGAAAAATGTAATTAGCATGTAGATTGCTTTCAATATGGAAGCACAACAAAATGAAAAATGTTCTTTAAAACATAATGACAAAGAGAATTAACAGAATACAACATGCATGAGGTAAAAATCCCCTTCTTCAGCAACCAGTCAGCTGCAAAAAGTCTGCCTGAATGGAAAGGTTATTGCCTGATAAAAGAAGGACTTTCAGCAGGGGGCAGCATAGCCTCTTTTAGAAACCACTCCACAGGTAAGAACTGACCACCAGAACAGCTCTGATGTCATCTCCACCACATTTCTGAGGGTGGTTGATTTGAGAGATCTCCTGACTCAGATGGCTTGATATGGAAGAACAAGGTGGTTTAGACAACCTAGGTCCAAGATTTATGTCGTGAACCAGCCTTTTGCATTATGTCTGAAAAAGGACTGTTAGCTATAAGAGTGACTAACCAGAGATATGCCTCCCCCAGCAATCTCAGGTGAAGTACACCCCCTCCCTTCTGCTCCATATGTCCTTGCCTAGTAGACTATACAAACAGAACAAAAAATGTAGAGACTGAGATAAGATAAATTGTACTGAATTTAAGAAATGTATACCATATATACTCAAGTATAAACTGACCCGAATAAAAGCTGAGGTACCTAATTTTTACCTAAAAACCCAGGAAAATAGATTGGCCTGAGTATAAGCTGAAGGTGGGAAGTGCAGCAGCTGCTAATGAGTTTCAATAATCAAAATACATGAAAATTGTTAGCACATCTCAATCTGATGCAGTCTTGGGACCCTCGTGGTCATTGACCTGAGTATAATCTGAGTCCTCTTTTCGGGGCTCATTTTTAGGGCTAAAAACTTAGCTTATACTCAAGTATATATGGTATGTTAAATCAGGAATAAGCTATTTCAGAACATTCTAGGGCAGTGGTGGTGAACAATAGCACTCCAAGTTTGATCAGCAGGAGTGCTGACTTGGGCTTCTGGTAATTGCAGTCCAAGAACACCTGGAGTGCCAAGGTTTGCCATCACTGCTCTAGGGCATGATTTTCCATCCCTGGTATCTCCCAAGGGACACACCAGACCCCATGAAGAAGAAGAAGTCAAAGAAACACAAAATCAAACCTGACTGTTACTGGAAGCCCGTGTCTGGTTTCATTTTTGTGAGACTGGGAGTGAGTGGGAGGAACTGGCTGATGAGGAGGAATCTAGGAGCACGATATGACAATATTTTGCCTACATTATTTTTCAACAAAATAACATCTAAAAGCCTCAAAAACAACAAAGTAAATTGTCATTGCAAGTTGGTAGTCAGGATACTACCAAAGTTAACACTGTGGCACTTACCTCTGCAGTCCTGAAGTGCCTCCTTTCAGTTTTTTAATGTGTATTATTGATCTTTAGTATTTCTCATTAATTTTTAATCTTAGTGTGTAAAAGATTAATTCTTTAATCTTTAATGTTTTTAACTCACTCTTCATGTTTTCTTATTTGTTTATCATTTGATTACACAGTTTTTAAATATGTACTCTAATATTCTCATATGTTTAGCAGAAAAGCTACTTGAAAATTAACAGTAATAAAAAATAAAGCAAACAGCATATGTTTGCTTCAGCTTTCTGTTCCTCCATTCATCTGCATCATTATACATTTACTATAATAATAATTTCGTGTCAGAGATTACTATGGGTTGAAAGGATTTTTGCTGGAGAAAGTCCACTCAGGGGACACGCAAATGAGGCTCTTTTCATGTCCCCAAGTGCAGCCCTGGGCTATTGAAACCTGACCTTCCAGTTGCCAATTAAGCATCTTAACCACTAAGCCACTAGGGGAGCTGCATACATTTACATTTACTGATAACGCGTATTGATCAGGCTCTCCAATCAGATGGCTTGTAGAAGCAAGCTGATTTATAGGTGGTATTTTACTGATGAACACTGAGGTGGTAACTGCTCTGCTCGGATCTGTCCTCCAAAATCCAGGAAATAAATTCCATCCCTCCCCCTAAAGTTTCTGGCATGCTCTAGAGTTCTTCTTTCTGGTGGTGGTTTTGCCTTTACTGCAATTATGTAACTAGGTGTACTATGTTAATTTGTTATTTCATTTACATATCTCACCATATTCTTCAGCCCCTCTGATTTCTTAAAAATCCTTCCCTCATGCTGTAACCACATGCAGGAAACTGAGGTGTTTACAACCATGAAATTGATTTATTATTATTATTATTATTATTATTATTATTATTATTATTATTATTATTATTATTATTATTATTATTATTATTATTATTATTATTATTATTATTTGGCTTATGGCTTCTCCTCATGTGTTACTAAGCCATTGCCTGACAGTCATAGACTCTAGAGCAGAGGTTCCCAACCTAAGGCTCATGGGCCGGATCCTGCCCATGGTGCCATTTCATGTGGCCCTCCATCCCTCGAAGGGTATTCAACAAAATGGCTGCCACATTGAAGTTGTTGGTACAAAATGGCCACCCCAACATGCAGGCAGGGGGAAATGGCCATCAGCCCTCGAAGCAGACTGAGAAAGCATGATCCAACCCCCAGCTTTAAAAGGTTGAGAACTCCTGCTATAGAGAGTAAAGTGAAAGGTGTTTTTGTAAAGGTAAAGGTAATCGTCACCCTTGCTTGAAAGCCAGTCGTATCCAACTCTAGGGTTCGTTGCTCATCTCTGTTTATAGCCAAAGAGCCAGCACCGTCTGCATCTGCAGATGTTTCCGTGAACATGTGGCAAGCATGCCTAGACACCAGAGTGCAGGGAACACTGTTTTTGTAGATTTTGACAACTCTGCATATCCCAGCAATAGCTTCTACAATCCAACCTGAGCAGCCACCTGCCTTTCATGTGAAAAGCCAAAGTGCCCACTTGCCTCTTTTACAAGGTGTTGTGTTCTAATGGTTTTATCTTCCACATGGATTACAATGTATCTGAACCAATGTAACCTTGCCTATAGCAACAATGTAACCTTCAGCTGTATCATATGAACCCTGTAATAGGACGCGAGCTAATGACCACCAGCTGGCAGCAGCGAGCGTCCAAGCTCTATTGATCCAAACTCATCAAAGGCAACAGCGCGGGAAGTTCTCCCGCCACCACCTACACCTGGACAAGAAGGGCGTGACCAGCAATGACGTCACGCAGACAGTAGCCAATGGGCTACCATGCAACCACGTTCAAATGTATTACTACGATATATAAAGAGCTATCGATCCGCCATTACCTCATGTTCCCTCTGTCCACGATGCAATAAACCTGAGTTAACCCAGCCCGAGGCTGTGTCCTGTGTCTTGGTTTCATACACTAAATTGGCGACGAAGGTGGGATAATGGATCCCCAAGGAACAGCCAGGGCACAGAGCGGGTTCAACATCACCAAACCGCAAGACTGGGAGCTGTTGGAGATGGACTTCCAGGCGGCACTGGTGGAGCTCAAAGTCAAAGACGACGACGAGGAGAGGAAGAGGGCCATCCTCACCAGAATGCTCGGGATGGAAACCAAGCGGACGCTGGTGGGCATCATCGCTCCACAGAAGGTGAGCGAACTTAAGGCGGACGACATCATGAAGCTGCTGCGAGAGCGCTTCCGACCCTCGAGGGCAATGTTTCCCGCTCGGAGCGCGTTTTGGAGGCGAGTCCAAGCGCCGGACGAGTCGGTTGAGGCATTCGTGACCGCCATGAGGGTAGCCGCCGTCCCCTGTAGATGGGACAACCTCCTAGAGATGGCCCTCAGGGACGGCGTGCTGTGTGGCCTGAAAGACAAGGAGGTGCAGCGCAGCTTGATGAACAAGGAGCCGCCACCCACGCTGGCAGAGGTCGTAGAGGCCGCGGAAGCCGCAGAGTCCACGAATGCTGGAGTGGACGAGATGCACCAGTGGCGTGAGTGGCGTCCTAGAGCCGGCAAGGCGGAAAATTCGGTGCACGGGAAGCCCGGACAGTCGGTGCACGCAACTCGACGGGCCTCAAAGTCGTCTACGGAAGGCAGCGACGGCGAGGAGGTCCAGAAGGTCCGAAAGGGGGGGCACCGCTGCGATGGTTGCGGAGCGGCCCATGAGCGCGCGAGGTGCCCATTCAGGAAGGCCGAGTGTTACACCTGCGGCCGTCGGGGGCACATCGCCAAGGCATGCAGAAAACAGAGGGAGGGCCGGAGGCAGTCACAAGACCGTTCGACCAGGCCGGACCGTCCAGCGAGGTCCAAAGATGGCGCCCAGACCACGAGGAAGCAGGACGGCGTGGGCCGCGTCTCGGACAACAGCGAGGACGACGTCCCAGTGTTCAGCGTGGCCGCGGGACAGTCCCATTACTTCGTTGAGGTACTAGTACAAGGGGCCCCAATTAGGATGGAAATTGACTCGGGGTCCTCCTATTCTATAATTCCCCAGAAAGAGTTTTTGAAAATCGACCCCCACGTGCGGCCCAAACTTAAAACGTTGAGGTCCACGCTACGAGATGTACAGGGAAACAGCATTCCAGTGTTGGGGGTCGGGAAATTTCGGGTCAGCTTTAAGAGACATTCTGCGGAACTGCCCCTGGTTGTCCTTAAGGGGGGAAGTTGTAGCCTCCTAGGGACACAGTGGTTTCAGCCCTTAGGCTTGTTCATAGGGGGAGTGCATACAGTGGGGGTGGACCCAATACAAGCGGTTTGCGATGCGCATCCCGCCGTCTTCAAAAAAGGACTTGGGAAGTTCAAGGGACCCCCAGTAGCCTTCGACCTAGACCCGGAGGTCCGCCCGATAAGACTCAAACCGCGCAGGGTGCCGTTCGCACTCAAGGACAAGATAGAGGCGGAACTGGACAAACTGGTGGACCAGGGGATTCTCATTCCTGTTGATTCCGCGGAGTGGGAAACTCCAATTGTAACAGCTCTGAAGGCTAACGGGGAGGTGCGCATCTGCGCTGATTATAAGTGTACAATCAACAAGGCGATCCGCCCTAATGCATACCCGGTGCCGGTGGTCAGTCACCTTTTGGCCAGGCTGAATGGGGGAAAGTGCTTCGCTAAGCTCGATTTGGCACAAGCCTATCAGCAACTCCCCGTAACTCCCGCCACGGCCGCGGCACAAACGATAGTTACACACAAAGGGGCGTTCCAGGTGTCGCGTTTACAATTCGGCGTGAACTCGGCACCCGGCCTTTTTCAGTCGCTTGTGGAACGCCTCCTGAAGGGGCTGGAGGGGGTGTTGCCTTATTTTGATGACGTGTTGATAACAGGGGGGAGTGAGGCCGAACTGGCAAAGAGATTGGATAAAGTACTAACTGTGTTCGAGAAAGCGGGGCTGAGACTGAGGAAGGACAAATGTGTTTTTTTCGAAACTGAGGTCGAGTTTTTAGGGTTCCGGATCACACCCGAGGGTATTAAGCCGTCTAAATCCAAAGTAGCAGCCATAAAGAAGGCCCCTCGCCCCACATCCAAAACCGAGCTACAGTCATTCCTGGGGCTCCTCAATTTTTACCATACATTCCTCCCGCGGAAGGCGTCCGTGGCCGAACCGCTTCATCGGTTACTTAAAAAGGAGGAGACATGGATGTGGGGTGACGAGCACGAGAGGGCGTTCAAAGAACTAAAGCAACTCTTAACATCTGAGGCAATCCTGACGCATTTCGACCCCAAACGGCCAGTGGTCTTAGTCTGTGACGCATCCCCGGTGGGGGTGGGGGCGGTGCTTTGCCACGTGTTGGATGACGGAAGGGAAGCTCCGGTAGCGTTTTATTCAAGGTCCCTGTCCCAAGCGGAGCGCAATTACGCACAAACCGACAGGGAGGCATTAGCAATAGTAGCGGGAACCAAAAAATTTCACGATTTTTTGTATGGCCGCCCGTTCAAAATCGTGACTGATCACAAGCCCCTGTTAGGGATTTTCACGGCAAGCAAGCCCACGCCGCAGATCCTATCCCCGAGAATGCTGCGATGGGCTATTTTTCTCAACGCATACCAACACGAGTTGGAGTACCGGCCCGGGAAGGAGATCTGCCATGCTGATGCTCTTTCGAGATCTCCTTTGCCCTTATCGGACGACCAAAAGGCGAGAGTAGAAAGAGACCGCCAGGTGTTGCTAATTGAGGTCTTGGACGCACCCCCAATAGTACCAGCCGACATTGCTAGGGCGACAGGCAAGGACAGAACTCTGGAGAAAGTTAGTTCATGGGTACAGAAGGGGTGGCCGGCATCGTCCCCAAGCTCAGAATTTGACCCATTTTTTCGGAAAAAGCTAGAGTTGTCCCTAGAGAGGGGGTGCCTTTTGTGGGGCCAACGGGTGGTGGTCCCTACGTCCCTGCGCCCGAGGGTGCTCGAACTGCTGCACGTCAGCCACCCGGGCATCGTTCGTTCAAAGGCGCTGGCCCGGAGTTACTTTTGGTGGCCACAGCTAGACGCAGACATTGAGCACATGGTCGGCACTTGTGAGGCATGCCAGGGATCCCGACCAGAGGCGGCCCGTCTCCCGCATAGGGAATGGGACACAGCAAGGGGACCATGGTCCAGGGTGCACGTAGATTTCGCTGGCCCATTCCGGGGAACCATGTTTCTCCTGGTGGTGGATGCGTTCTCCAAGTGGCTGGAGGTTCTCCCAGTAAAGAGCACGTCCTCCGCCACTACTATTAGCCAGCTGAGGAGAGTCTTTTCCACGTTCGGTTTACCCGACACTTTAGTCAGCGATAACGCTAGTTGTTTCACCTCCGCGGAGTTTGGGGCATTCATGGAGGCAAACGCCATTCGGCATGTCACATCCGCGCCGTTTCACCCGGCCACGAATGGCCAAGTGGAACGGCTGGTGCGTACAACAAAGGATGCGCTGCGGCGCATGGGCCCGGGGGACCTAAATCATCAAGTATGTCAGTTCCTATTAGCGTATAGGGTCACCCCCTTAGCGTCAGGCTACTCGCCGGCAGAGCTCTTGATGCGGCGAAAACTGACCACGATCCTGTCCAGGCTAGACCCGACGAGAGTCGAGGATAAAGGGAAAAACATAGGGGTGGCAGTCTCGAAAGGTTTCGCCGCCGGCGACCCTGTTCACTGCAGGAACTATGCCAGCGCAGGGCCAGCCTGGGTACCAGGGACGGTTGTAGAACAGACGGGGCCAGTGTCGTACCGGGTCGAGACTAACACCGGCCTCCTCTGGAGGAGGCACGCAGACCAACTGAGGCACCGAGTGAGTGGGCCAGTCAGTGGGGCTCGGCAACAGGATTCAGCGTTAGGGTTCTCCCCCACCCGTTTAGCCCAAGGGGGAGACAGCAGCGGCCCCGACTCATACCCTTTTCATACGCCAGTTCTATCAGAGGCCGGGGAAGGGGGAGAGGAGTTCGCGACCGCTGCCCCCGAATGTAATTTTGATTTTGATCTTGCGAGCCGGGGGGGTTTTCAGGAGTGTTCCCCCACCCATCCAAGCGAGAAGAGGGGTTTTTCGTTAGCCCCCAGTTCTTCCCTAAGAAAGAGCACACCTCCAAACAACGCTGCGGAGCCGCGGCAAGTCACTAACGAGTCTCCCTCTCCAATTACAGGACAGGAAACCAGGGGACAAAGAGAAGGTAGCAAACCCGGGGAAAGGCAGCCCGCATCGAGACCCCAGCGTGTTCGAAATAAGCCATCTTGGCTGAGGGACTTTGTTTCATCCTAGGGGGGGAGTGTGTTTAAGTGTGGGCTCGAGACTTTGTCTCATCCTAGGGGGGAGGGGTGTTGTGTTCTAATGGTTTTATCTTCCACATGGATTACAATGTATCTGAACCAATGTAACCTTGCCTATAGCAACAATGTAACCTTCAGCTGTATCATATGAACCCTGTAATAGGACGCGAGCTAATGACCACCAGCTGGCAGCAGCGAGCGTCCAAGCTCTATTGATCCAAACTCATCAAAGGCAACAGCGCGGGAAGTTCTCCCGCCACCACCTACACCTGGACAAGAAGGGCGTGACCAGCAATGATGTCACGCAGACAGTAGCCAATGGGCTACCATGCAACCACGTTCAAATGTATTACTACGATATATAAAGAGCTATCGATCCGCTATTACCTCATGTTCCCTCTGTCCACGATGCAATAAACCTGAGTTAACCCAGCCCGAGGCTGTGTCCTGTGTCTTGGTTTCATACACTAAACAAGGTCTCCTCTTTTTCCATAAAGAAAGTTGGTGGAACATAGGAAATGAGCCACTCACATGGCCGCCACTGCCCACCCTCCCCACTGCTTGAAATAATGAGTAACAAAGATACACAAACATTTTTGTTACACGGGGGTGGGGTGGGGCTAGTGAATTATACCCATGGTCACTGCAGGCAAGTCCATTCTGCTTTGTTACTGTGGAAAGTATTGTGTTGCCACAGTAACAATTTGGAAGTAAAGTTTTACATTCAAGCTCTGCTTGTGTTTAGTAAACAAAGTCTCATTAAGTTAGATGAGATTCTGCAAACAATCAGTCCCTCCTGCTCAATGCAGAGCTAAACCAATCTCAGCCTGCAGCATATTGCAGATCAGATCCATGTTCATTGGTGCAAACATGGAGATTTGTAATAATAAGCAGACTCCTTTTGTAGGCCAAACAATAGTGATATTCAATTGAATTCTTTATACTTTTCCCTCCTAATTCTCCTTTCTGTAAACGCCAGTGAAAAATTTGTATAATTGTACCACATTAGTTCCACCATCCTTAATCCAAAGCATAAAAAGCTAAGACAGAATTTGAGGATTTCAAAGGCAAAGCCCTAACTGTTCGTGAATCAAACACAATTCAGGAATACAAAGCAGGGGTCCAGACATGTAGGAAACAGGTACAGGAGTTTGTAGACGCATTGTTTCCACTGGTAGATACCTTGTTTTCATGAATTTTCAAATCTAGGGGTGATGGAGATGCATCTAGCACTCAGCCGCATTGTCCAAGTATTACACGTTGTAACCAAAGAGGAAAAAGAAAGGGACCTTGTTCCAGTCCCACTCTCTAACTCCCAACTCACCCCAGCTGGAAAAGTCTAAATAGGAATTCAAAATTTGTACAGCTGAATATGTCTACAGCAGAATATCTCATCAAGTAGAGCTATGAAAGTACATTCACCCAAATATGGTGGAACTCCTATTTAGACCTTTCTTGGTAATGTGGGGAACAGAAGGGACACCACCACTTCCTCACCACAGTTACAGACTGCCATGCCTCAGTAGAGGTTGTGAGAGTCTACTGGTCTGTATCAAGCAAGATCACAATATGTATAAGATCATAATTTCATCTATACAAAATTCACTCATCTCATTTTGTGGTGTTGTTGTGACCCCTTTTAAAAAAATGTGTTATATTTTATTTATACCTCATAGTACCCTAGCAACAGAAACTTGGAAATATTTGAGAAACATGTGGGATGCAGTTTTATCAGTATCAGTTGGCGTTTGTGAAGACCCACAAACTCATATAGGATATGTTTTAGATGGATAAAATGGCAGGCCTAATCTCACACATAAGGTGAAGGTTTCCCTTGCTCGAAAGCCAGTCATATCCGACTCTAGGGTTCAGTGCTCATCTCTGTTTCAAAGCCGGAGAGCCAGTGCTGACTGCATCTGCAGTTGTTTCCGTGGTCATGTGACAGGCATGACTAGACATGGGAGCACACGGAACGCTGTTACCTTCCCACCGAAGTGGTCCCTATTTATCTACTTGCAATTTCTTGCTTTTGAACTGCTAGGTTGACAGGAGCTGGGACAAAGACAGTACCTGCAGTACTTGGGAATCGAACTGTTGACCTTCCGCCTCCCAGTCAGCGTCTTAGCCACTTGAGCCACTGCATAAGAGACAGCAACAAATTTACACTCATTTTTGCAAGAGGATAGTATAGTAAATGTATAGTTTTTTTTTACTTTGTTACTTTTGTTAATTACAAAATTTAGCACTCTCACTGGCAATGCAGTCATTTCTGTCTTTTTCAACCATACAATTAGCTTTAATGCTGTTTCACAAGATCACGTGATCCATAGTAATAACCATATTCCCCTTTACTTCTAATAAGATATATATACAACTCTCTAAAGTTTTCATATTTTGAAATATGGTGATATCAGTGGGGATTTTCTGTCCCATTAGTCACTCCTGAGATTTTACAGTAAGAAGAAAGCCTTGGCAATATTGCAGATTTTGAAAGCATCTTTTTTTCCATGGTCCATGCTTCCTTCTCATGTGTCACTTTACTATTTATCCGTATATACTACTAGATGCTATCATTAATCCAGGTGGTTTTATCTCCCAAATGTCTCTAAAATCTTCCACTTTCCTCTTCATTCTCACCACAAAAATATAAAACTTGTCAAGCCCATCATCTTCTTCATCCTTGATTACTGCAACCTCATTTTCTTCCAACTCTAGCTGATACCCTCAACATTCAGTTTTGCTGCTAATCTGTTGTGGAAAATAATCCTCCATTAAGATTGTGCTGTGACATTCCCAAATTGTCATCTCAGCTAACTCTCCATTGCCTGCTTCATCTGATGCCTGATTCATCTGATTTAAGCTTCTCATATTATCCTTAATGGTTTTATGAGCTGACCCCTTTCCTGCTTCTCTCCACGTTTTCACCTTTCATTCCTACCTTCTCAGTTTGTCTAAGTTTTTCATCAATATATTTTTCCCCTCCTCCCTCATTTTTGCTAGTGAGCTGTATGGGTTCCTCCTTTGCCCTCAATCTACAAAAACATGGCTGAGAGAAAGCAGAAAATACATGTTGACCTTTCCCTGCACAAAAGTAACTCTAAACAAAATGGTAAACTTTCTAGCAAGTCTGTTAGCAAAACTAAGGAAATAGCTATAATGCAACATGTTCTTAGTTAATATCAACTTTCAAAACAACATAATTACCTAAAATTTTCCAAATCTAGCCTCATCCTTTCTTAGCTTTTACATTAGTGTTTTGTTTTAGCATGCCCCTATGCTGGAAGGTCTTAATATTGCTTTCATAGTAGTTCTGATAGGCAATAGTGCATTCCTTATTCACTCAACGTAACCTCAAACCTTCCCATTTAGCATCTATGTTAAAGTCAGGATTCACATTGATTTTACTCTGTGTTGTTTGTCAAGTATTTTGCCTTTACATTTTCTTCTAAGTCTCTAGTTATCCTGTCTGTGTGCAAGTTATATGCTCAAACAGTAAATCTTAGTACACAGAAAATATGGACACTTCCACAGGACACTATGAAAACAATTTAAACTCAAAAACTTTAAAGGTGGCTAGTCAAAATTTCCCTAGCTCATCCATCTGCAGTATGCCAAACTTAATCTACACTTGAGAATACTCCTGTATCTCCAAATTTCATTCACTTACGAGAAAAAGAAAAAAATATTTGGATGCATTTTTATAACTGTAGGATCCACTACACAACAGAACTGGGCCCCTCTTGGGTATGTTTAAATTTTAGAAACACAATAGCAGTGGGAAGGAAGGCCATATGTTCATTTTGCTTTTGGGCACTGGCAGGAGTCCATATAAAAAGTGACAGGGAGGCTATGACTGAGAAGCTATGCCTAGGTTCTATAATTTGAGGATGTTTTTCTCCTCCACGGCTTTCAGCAGTATGCTTTCTAAGAAGAAGGGCAAGCTTCAACTTCCCTTTCCCCTCATGTGTTCCGATCTTTCACAATTTTAGTTGGGACATTGTTGACATGTTAGCAGAGTTCGCAGGTCTGATTTATGAGATTGACATGTTGACTTTATAGCTGTTATGTATGCATGCTCATTGTACTGTAAGATAAGAATGTAACCACTCCAATTACAATGTATCTCAGCTGTAAAGGAACGCGAGCAAGCAGCCCATAGAGGGCAGCTGCGAGCGTTCAGTCTCACATGGTTCACATTGCTCAATCACGGACAGCCGCGGGAAAACCTTCCCCGCATTCAGCAGCAGGAGAAAGAACTACTGAAGAGAGGCGTGCCTGGGCGAGGCCACGCCGGTAGCAGCCAATGAGCTACCGTGCTACAAGATTCAAATGTATAAGGCTACTGTATATATAGAGATGTATCACCGCCATTACCTCATGCTCCACCGGAACATCATGCAATAAACGTGTGTTAAGCCAACCCTTCGGCTGTTCTGTTGTCTTTGGTCCCATACAGTAAAATAGCATAAGAACAGCCTTGCTGGAACAGGCCACAGCCCATCCAATCCAGCATTCTGTCTCACACAGTGGCTCACCATTTCCTTCAGGGTATTCCCAAGGAGATGCCTTCACCTGTTTAGGATTCTCTGGAAATGGCATTGAGAGATATCCTGCCTATCTCTCCAACCCGGAGGTTGTCCTTAAGTATCCATAATTATAGCTATTGATACCCTTATCGTCCATGAACTTGTCTAATCCTTTCTTAAAGCTGTCAAGACTGACAGCAGTCACCACTTCTTCTGGCAGGAAGTTCCATAGACCAGTAATCCTCTGGGTGGAAAAAGTACTTTCTCTTATTTAAGAGAAAATTTTAACAATCACATTTCAAATATAACTATATATGTACATAGCATTCATCTTTTTCTCCACGCTCTGTTACATGTTGTAGAATGTTTGTCTCTCCCCTCATAAAAAGCAAAGGTCCTTTTACCATGTCTTTTGTCCTATAATTAATATTACATCACCTTCTTCAAGATCTCAATTGTCAAATGTACCTCCCTTGCTTAAACTTTCTTGCTGGCCCTGACATTCCTGGTTGCACACTCAGTTTCCTGCCTTCTTCCTCCTACTGCTTTATATCTTTGTTTTCCACACAAAAGAAATCTCAGTGGATTTCCTGTGCCTCATTCCCATGCCACTGCTCTTAAAGTAACAGAATTTCAGTCAGTAGCTGAGACATCCTGAAAAACAGTCAACAAAGCAGAAGCAAACACTTATCTCTAATCCTTCTAAAATGTTAGAGTTCTGATGTGCTCGACCATCTACCAAGGATTGTAGGAAGTTTACAAATCTTGTGCCTCTGTTTAAGATTATCTGCCATCCTTAGTCTACTTCTCACAGTTCTCCAAGAATAAGGTGACCTTCCAGCTGTGGGATAGATTCATGCTTTCCCCTCACTCTTCTGTACCTCTTTCCTGTATTCCCGTTCAAATCTCAATATGGTACTTAACACTTCATCTGTTGAAATTTCATTCTCATGCCTGTCTTCTCAGATCCTATCCTCACTCATATTCCTTTGTTAGCTTTATCAACCTTTCTGTAGTCTTTCTTTCTTTTACATCTCAGCTGCTGTTCTAATAACCATCTGCACCTACTTTATCCTTCCCTTAAAGGATTTGGAACCATTTATCTAAGGACAAATGATAGTATAAAAACAGCATCTTTGCTGGGATTTCACACCTGTTAAGAATGTGTGAAAACTTTGCACCTGATCACACCTTCTCCAGTAGGACAAGTTTGTCTTCCATCATGAAAGGTCTCAAGAATGAGAATTTGATAGAAGCACCACCCATGAAACTTCTGCTTCTCCTCCGTAAGTAATTTTGTTTTCTGGGTTAGGGTTAAGACTGATGTGCCACTGTGAAAAGTGTGGTGATTGGGTCTTGGGAAAAGAACAGAAGGAGAATTTTTGGAGGTTATTCTGATCTCTAGTGCTCAGTTATGGCTGCCCTCTGGGTTTCAAAAGCCAATTTAAAAAAGGATAAAAACTACATTAGCTGGGAAAGGTGGGCATGTAAACCATTTCTCACTGAACCTCATGGCAAGAATACCATTGATCTAAATGAATTTTGTGTCTTGAGAAATAAGTATGCTGTTCTAGTGAAACGCTGCTATGTGAATGTTACCCAATTTGTCAAATCAAAGCATATCACACAAATGGCCAGATTTTTTATTTATTATTAAAAAACACATCTTAAGAAGTTCTCGGTAGGAAAGAAACATATTAATAATACATAGTACAACAGAGGAAAAGAACAGAACCAAATTACATATTTACAAAGTTGTTTAATCTTAACCTTTAAAATATTTTTGGTCATTATTATTCATAGGAAGCAGCATCTGTTTTTCCTGAGGTAATTAATCTTAGACTTGGAATGCTAGGACAATGATCCAAAAAGGTGATATGCAGGTGCACAAGATAAATATAAAAATTGGTTTTAACTTACCATATTTTGAAAATTGGGCTGCAGTCTTAAAAGCACTTGCCCGAAACTAAGCTCTACCAAATGAAGAAGGCAAGTACGTTACAGATGATGCTAAGGTTTCTTTTTTCTTTGTATTGATATGCTTAACACAGCTATATATATTCAAGAAACATTAGTTGTGATCTTTCATTTAAGATATGTTTTTCTGACTGGCTTATACAAAACAGTAATATAATATCAATAATACAATAATAAATATTCTATGTATTACTTAATATACAATGTAATATATGTATTCAAAATAATTTATAAAATATAATATGGTATTACAGTTAATATTTTTGGAAAAGAGCTTTTGGTCACAAATCTCCGGAAAACTTCAAATCTCATGTGTAGTCGATTTCAGCACCCCAGAAAAAAAAAATATCAGACTAGTGTTTGAGCTAATTCTATTTCTAGCCGTCTCCACAGTCTTACAAAATGCCACAATGTTGTACCGACAATATTAAAAAGACCATTTAAACGTGTTTTTAGGAGGAAATCTGAATGTTTACTTGCCTCTTTTGTCATATAATATTTGCCCAAGCATAAAGAAATTTCTTGTTTCTTATCCAATCTCCCTCCTCCTCTCATCATTTTCTGCATTTACAGAATATATTTTATAGCTGCTGCTTCAACATAGTTTCTTTTATCTAAAACCCATGGCTAATCCCAGTGCTGTGATGGTGGTTGCCACTTTCTCCGCTTCTTTTCTCATATATTAAAAAAAACCTGACTCCAAAGGAATTCCTAGCTCTTGGTATAGTGGCACATAAAAGGTTGCCATGGTGAATTGTCCCCTAACCAGTTTTGCTAGGATCGGTGCTGATTCCAACTCTTAAGTACATATACTGTATATATAAATGAGCTTAACCTACATGCTCATATGTGAGGTCTGGACCTGGAATATCCTTTTAGAGAAGTAGCAATAAATCTTTAATGGAACAAGATCTCTCAAGAACATGTCTCAGCCATTTTTTTACACAACATTGTTTTTAGAGGATGTGACATATACAAAACAAAATAATATTTGTTTTTCATTCCTTTTAGTGTTTACCTCCACACTGCTGGACCAGAGTTCTTCCTCACAGAATTGTACCATTCCATGTGATGAACATGCAAAATGTGAGGTTCATAATGCAGTCCCAGGTTGTTACTGTAGCCCAGGATTTACTGGGCCTGGCATACATGGACCTGGCACAAGTGGCTGTTACGGTAAGAAAAATGTTCTCTACCTTGTTTCTTAAAATTCATCATAATTCTGTAACCTTTTCTGAATCACTGTTCAGTATCTGTTTATCCAACTACCTTGTAATTAAGGTATGATACTAAAAAAGAAGAAAAAAACACCAGACATAGAGCTGGCATACTTAGATATTTCATTTGACTTTTTTTTTAACTTGTGTATTCTGTATGTGTTGTGAGAACCATACCTGTCAACCATCCCGATTTGGCCGGGATTACCCCGTAATTTAACGTTAATTGATGTCATAACCCGCCCTGCGCTGCCAAAACCCTGTAATTTGGCAGTGGGGGGAAACGCTTTCCACGCATGCGTGGAAGCGCTACGCCGCTTGCGCAGCCCCTATGCAAGCGGCGTAGCGCTTCCACGCATGCACAGAAGGGGTGAAACCCTTCCACGCATGTGTGGAAATGCTACGCCGCTTGTGTAGGGGCTGCGCAAGTGGCGTAGTGCTTCCACGCATGCGTGGAAAGTGACCTGCGCACAAGCGATCTGCGCAGGTCCCGTTTTTCTGGAGCCGTGGGTTGACAGGTATGGTGAGAACTAGTCAGTAGCAAAATTCCTCGCCTCACTAGTGAAACAAAGTGCTGAGTGCAAACTTCTAAAAAAGAAAAAAGATTGATTTCTAATTGTTAGTGTCACAGTATTTTTCATTCCCACCCTTCTTTTTTCCTCTTTTAATTTTGCCAACATGAGAAGGTAAAACATCAAGGCATAAAAACATAGAATTAAATATGTTGAGTATCATGGAAGATGAATGTCACTTGTAAAAGAAAAAAAATGGAAAACTAGAGTTGAAAATGAATCAGGCTGATTGCTGCTTTGACCTCAGAAATACACGCCTATTTGAAAGTTGGAGTACTTTGTGCCATTTTATTGCTAGTCTGGGAAATTTCATCTCAAATAACATAATCTGAAGGAAGTTTGAAAGATCTTCAGGTTGAATAGTTAAAGAATGTCAAATAAATTTACTCCTCATAGAGGATTCCACATACACCTTAATTTCCATTCTTAGATTTCATCTAAAATGAAACTGAAAATTATCTGAAAGGTGCCTCTCATATAAATTAATGTATTAAACATAAATCTGATGTTGCTGTCCCCATAATCGTCGCTTGGATAATATTCTTCAGTATACAAGAGGGAGTATCTGGCCAGGTTATCCTGCTATGTAATAGAGTAGACCATACTGCCAACAACTCAACACCAAGTGTCAACTAACGCCAACTAACTTGACAACCCTGAGGACTAAGGGCCTTGGGTGCTGAAGTCCACAGGGAAGGGTGATGGTCTCCAAGTGGATTAAATCCCACTTGAATCCATCTTGATGGAGGGCAGCAGCTTCATCAATACTAGCTGGGGCCAATGAGGACTTTGCATGCCAAAAGGGCTCAGTACCAGAAAGTGACTTACAGAACTGGATCAGTGTCATGCTGTGATGTAGTAGGCAGATAAAAGGCCACTGCATTATATTCTCAGGACAGTCTTCACGCTGATTGCCATGAGGATCACCAATATTCAGATTCAGATACAGCAGCAGAAGAAGAAGAAGCTGTGGGAGAGGGCCAAGTAGGAGAAAGGAGAAGAAGAAATAAATAAACAAGCTTTATAATCTGGAAAGCTCGGTGAATTGGGTATCTAGTAGCAGAGGTAGAGGTTGGGAGTTTTATTCCCAACTGGGATATGAACCAGATCATCCTGGGAGAATGATAAACCAGATTTATGTCTCCTGTGCATAGAAAACTATGGAAAGGGTAGCCATAAATCAGAATTGATAGCGGATGATGGTAATGATCTGACTCAATCTTAAGAATGCCCTGTAAAAATCTGGAACTTTTTATCTATGTGCAAGCCTACGTGTAAAAATGAACTTCCCCTTTTCATGCTCCTTTGTTGTTTCATGAACAAAGCTAATCCTGTCTAGCCATATCAATAAAACCATGAATTCTAACAACTGAGTAGAGCTTAAATTACCTCTGTATTCAGAATTTCTAGATGCTGACGTATACAAATATACAGAGTAGAGGGAGTGGCAGTCTTTCCAACAGGAGGAATGTTCATTTAATCAGTCTAATCTCTCTTTCTGTCAAGAAAAACAATAACACAACACAATCAGTTTCCATGACTCATTTCACAATGACCACATGGATTGTGTGATAATGTTAACTGCATAAAGTGATAGCCTTGCTGGGTGGAATGAGTTTCATAGATCAGTGACCACACAGAGTGTCCTGGCATTGGGATACCTATTCTGCCATTGTCTCCCATTTCCCATCAGGCAAATTGCTACAATAAGCAGTGTAAGAAAGCACCAGGACATTCTTCTATCACAAAGTAAATGAAGTAATGAGCACTAAGCCCACACTTAACCTTCCCATTAAAATCACTGAGATTTCTCTTTTTTTAATGCTCATCAAGAGTGCTAATGCTAATCATTTTGAAGCCATTTTTAAAGCAAGACTTCACAGAAGAATCTATCTTTGAGATTCTTCAGTCATGAGATCCCAACTCAATCAAATAAAATGTATTGGTTGAAAATTTTAAATATATAATAATTACTAGTTTTTTGTTTTTTATTGTTATATTTATATACCACCTTCCTCACCCTAAGGGGTGACCCAAGGCATTTTACAAGTAATAAGATATTACTAGAGTGGGGGGGGGGGTAGATGTCAAAGCCACCCCTTCTCCCCAACAGCGCCTCTTCTGCCCTCCATATATTTCATTTTTTTGGAACTAAGAAATGCTATTCACCTATTTCTCTTCCAAAATTCTCAAATGTCTCCTAGTAAAAGTGTTTTCCTTCTGCTCATATCTGTCTTTGTTACAGAAATTTAAAATATATTTGCCAGAATTTCAAAAAAATAGTAATACATACTATAGTAAACACACTGTTATTTGTTGTTGTTCAGTTGCACAGTCAATTGTGACCCCCTGCAACCCCATGGACCATTGCCCGTCAGGCACCCCTATCCTCCACTATCCTTCTTAACCTGCCCTACTCTGTGCCCATTGCAGCAACAACACCATCTAGCTTTGAATATTCATGTCTCATCCTCTGTTAAAATATTTTTATGCCTCCATGACTAAATTCACATATGACATGCTTGTGTGTAAACCTTGAAAAAGTGAGGCATCTATTCTCATTGAAATTGGTACCACCTAAACACTTATCACTAAATCCATTCTTACTTTTCACTAGAGCACAGCCATAGAAATCAATGTAATATACTTAAGTGATGACTAGTAATTTCAGTTCATTTTAGTGAGTCTAATCTAGTTGAAACTAGCATTGGGTTTCATCTACCTGAGGGGTTATGAGTTTTGTGGAAATGAGTAGTACGTCGATTTTTGAAGATTTCACCTTCCTTCCTACACTACCATTTGTAAACCTCAAGTAGGGCTTTGTCTGTGGTAACAATTAAAACCTAGTTAGCAGTAATGGGCTGGATGAAGAAGTCTTGTCCTAGAGACTTGATATACTAACTTTTAGATGATAGCTAAAGTTGGTTGTATAATTCTTGTGAACTGTAGACTAGACATCTTCCCAAGTATATATCCCATTGAGACACAGCAAGATTTCAAAGATTGTACTGCTAATAGGTATGCATAGCCTTGTTAGTTTGTTTCAGCATGTGTAAAGAGGTGGATGAGGGAGAGGAGAAGAAGTGGAAGAGGAGGAAGAGTCTTGTGGCATCTTTCTTGGCAACATTATTTCACCTGCTCACCATGCCCAGGCACTTTATATTTGCATGTTTCCTTATTTTTGGTTTAGTTGTCATTTTCAGCCATTTCCAGGCCTTGCACAGCCCACAGCAGCAAAACTTTGATCATAAACCCACTGAGTCCACCCACTCTTATGTTAAGTCACCTGTATAGCACAACAATAGCTTTCTAACCCACCAAATTTTAGCTGATATGCTTGGGGATTTCTCTCTTTTTCTTTGCAGCCCTATTCTAAGTGACCTTGGGTTCTGGTTACAGGAGGAAAGTGGTACATAAATAAAATAGATAAATTTGTTTTAGGATATGGTTTTAACAATGATCATAATGGCAGGTGAATTGTTCTACCCTACCTCTCAATGTTTTACAAACATTATTTATATTTACTGGTGTTTCATCCTTATTGTGAACAAATCATGCTAGTTGAACTTGGTGGGAATTAATTCAAGGTAAGCTTTGAAGTTGCTAGCACTTGTGCAGTCTTCTGTTTAAAGGTTGGAGATTCAGTGTTGCTGTCGTACCTTTTTGTTTGTTAAAGTTCTTGGTCACAGGGCTGGGACTAACTCCTGTGAGCATTGGCAAGATGAAAACCCTTTCTGCGTCAGTGGACCTTTAAACACGATTTTAAGTTTCCTACAAGTGCACATAGGAACAACAAGCTGAAGTCTCCCATACCAGATTTTCACTGTGTGGTGGCCAGAGTCAGCTTGCATGATGGCCACTTGGGACTAAGTAAGTGATGAGCTTGACAGAGAGAAATATTGTGTGGGAAGTGATTTTCCTTCAGCCGGAGGTGGGGTGGGGGTGATGTCACTAAAAAACAACAACACAGAGTGAACCTCAGTGATAAAACAATAAACTTTATTAACTTACAGAAGCAGAGAGTCACAAATGCAGAGACATGTGAAATGGGTCTCATTCAAGATAAAGTCACTGTTCCAAGCTACCAGTTCCACTTCAGTGTTTAGTAAATGTCTCCCCTTCCTCCCCTTCAACCTTTGAAACTCTTTCTGAACTACAACTGTACACTCCTTTGTCAGAGAGGACTTCCTAGCCCTATTTATGTATTGTTTTCTATATATTTTTGTTGGCTTTGTTGAGTATTTATAGTTGAAATGCAGCAAATAACAATAAAAAATTATTATTATTTTCAATTAAATACAAATATGCCTTTCATGGAAGCAAGAAAACATCATATTCAAAGAGGAGACACCATGTTGAACAATTCTGCTTAATATTCTCTTGTTCATCTAAGAACATATTTACCGTCTGCTTTTAATTGAATAGGATCTTAAAGGGATTAAGTGAAAGCCAGGATAGCAATTAATTTGAAGCTAAAATATGAGGAGCATTGCTGCATCTTAGTGATATGTCAGATCTTGTGGTGTGCATGTTTCTTCCTTCTCTTACAGAAAGAAGGTACAGTACTGTTCCAGAGATAAATGCTTGCTTGGCTTCAATTTACAATCTTTCTTATAAAACAGTAGTTCTCTTCTCATCAATGTGCACATATAAATCTCAACTTCTCAAATAGCACACACAGCGCAAGTTAGTTAGAGAGGTGGTTACATTCACTGTTGCTGTCATTAGCATCAATGTAACAATTTTGCACCTGCTCACTAATAGCTAGCTTTTAATGATATCCTTAATGATACTATTTAAATTACCTTCTTCTTAACTCCAGAGTGTTGTGTTGCTATAATCAAAGTCCCCGCAGTAGCTGTTGCTTTCAAAGTGGTATTCAGCCAATTAAAAAAAGATATGCTTTTTATGTGTGCAGAGAGATGACAGTTGCGAGTTTAATTCCTTGTAACTGTCTCATACTCTGAAACCAGCACTTTGCTGTTTAAGTGTAGTATTTAATGAGGTTCTGTTCATTCTGGAGGAAGAGAGCAGGAAGGTGATCTTTCCTACAGATTCTTCTACCTGCCTGGCAGCCACTTTGGGGCTCCTAGAAAGCTAGTCTGATGTGCTTCAGGACATACAGTAATGAATGTGGTGCCTCTGATAGTTGATCTGGCTCCAACTGAAGTCTGGATCACAAATGATAGAAAGGTAACTCAGTAATGGCAGAGAATGCCAACACACATGTTCTAAAGATTCATCAGTGTTATATTTATTTATGTTCAGTATATCCTGGGTCCTGTCTTTCCCCTTAACCACCCCATGTTATTTAATTATATTCTTTTTCAATTGAAAATCAGTCCTAAAAGGAAGGAAGGAACCAAGCAAGCAAGCCTCAATGATTAAGAGTGCAAGTATGCATGTGTGAATGAGTAAATTCATTTACAGCTGAAAATATTTTGATCCAGTTGTGTGCACAATTGGAGAAAGGTGGACTAAAGCATGGTAGGAAGTTGCATCTCTTGGGCTTATTTCAGATGGCCTTTGATATAGCATCCTGAAAGCCTTCCACAAGGAATCTCCTCAGATTTCTGACCAAAGTGATCCATCCATTTCTAGCAGCCTGCTAGATGGGAAAGAAGAGAGAAAGAGAAGGGAAAAAGAGGGTAGTAGAAGGTCCTGCCAACCTAGCAGTTCGAAAGCAAGAAATTGCAAGTACATAAATAGGGACCACTTCGGTGGGAAGGTAACAGTGTTCCGTGTGCTCGGTGTCTAGTCATCTGCAGAAGCAGACAATGCTGGCTCTTCGGCTTTGAAACAGAGATGAGCCCTGAACCCTTAGAGTCAGATACAACTGGCTTTCGAGCAAAGGAAACCTTTACCTTTACTAGAAGGTTGAAAGGCAGTGAGAGCGAGAGAGAATGACAAAAGATGGTGGTTTTGCTCACCACTACTATCTTTCTTGCCCATGGGTGGCACTCATGTCACAATTTATGGTTCACAAATGCATGTGGTCCTTGTCAGAAATGAACCCATTCCTGATATAAAAGAAATGAATTATCCTGCACACTGTGCAGTGTTTTAATTATTCCAGAAGATTCCCATATGAGAATTAATTCTTAAATTTCACTATGTCCTTTCAGAATTTGATCAGAATACAAAATCAGATGGGAAGTAGGGGGCTTCTCCAGATTGGACATTTGTCATGAAATGTACCAGCATGGTCTCCAAAGTTTCTGTTTTTTTTCTTGTTATCCAGATGGTGTACAGCTTGAATCAATAGAAGCAGAGATGAATGGTGACAGTAACTAAGAGTTTTCATGGCAAAACAGACCTTCTTCAAGGCATGGTTCTTTTTATCCCAGCTTGTTAAGGGGCTAGAGCAGGGGTGTCCAAACTTTTTGGGCCATGGGCCGGTCATGTGGTTCAGGGGGCTGGTCCCTATGGCCTGGGCATCAGATATGGCCCCCGACACCAATTCATTTGGCCCCTGACGCCAATTCAAGCATTTTACTTCCACTTCCGGGAGCGAGGAGGGCTTCGTGGGTCAGATGAATTGGCAGCGGGGGCCAGATTCAGCCCCCAGGCTATAGTTTGGACACCCCTGGGCTAGAGTTTAACACTAGAAGCATTTTCTGGAAATTTTCCCAATATTTTTTTTTAAAAGTGTAAACAAAACAAACAAAATTTAAAAGCCCCAGACCAGAAGCCCCCTTAAGGAGATTTCTTTTCTATATATTTTTAAGAGTTGAAAATGCACATTGGAGCTAACAGATGAAAAGTCATTTTGTGGAGGTTTTTACTTAAGTACCAAATGAACAAAAAAAAACCAAGTTTACAGTATTGGTAAAGAAAACTTTCATACCTCACCTTGCCAAAATGGATAACAACAGTATTCAGTAGGTCTTTGAAAGTAATTGTACCTAGTTGCCCTAGGTGAGGAAAAAATAATTTCAGAAGTCTCACAAAATGTGTACTGAAAAGCATCAGTAATGTAAGATGAACTAGTTGTCATTGTTGTAGCTGTCAAAATCAAAATATCAATCTACTCAATCCATTTCACTTTGGTTACTCTGCACTCGATACACAAATTGACTCCCTGGGAACAGGGGAAATGTTGATTCACTGTTTAAAACTTGGTATGTTTTTCCCTTCCAAAAAGGGAATCACTCAATGTGAATAACAAATTAGAAACAGAATTGACTAATTACAGTAAACGGCAGAGTCAAGCAATTCTTTTAAAAAATGTGTGAGAAAGATTAGTGTGAGAAAGATTAGCTGGCAACACAAAGTTGCCATGACCAGAGTATGACTACCACAATCTTCAAGGAGGCTCTTTCTGTGCACCCCAGAGCAGCTGGTATGTCAAGCCTTTTCCTCCTTTTCCTGTGGCCACCCCAGGTGGAGCACAGGGATGAATCTTCATCACCCCCTCAGTTCAAAACAGATAGGTTGAGCCTCAACCAATGAAAGGTCAATCCAGGAGTTTTGACTTGAGATGGTCCATTTGCAGGCATGACTCATAAACATATGCTGCAGCCATATGCTGTGTTTTTGGCCACAGTGATCATTTTTCTTACACACAATGGTCATTTTTGGCTGCTTGGTTTGGAAACTAACACAATCTGTCTGAAATCCTGTTGCACAGCTCTGCATGAACAATGAAGATGATGTCAACACCTGTGGCAAATCGTTGCTGATGAATGGCAAATCACAAGTCCCCAGCTGATTAGAGGCAATTTTGGGATGAGCATGACTCATATACAATGCCAAGAAGTTGTTTGAACCCTAAAATGGCAAAGGAAGCCTTTAATTAACACCTGTATGCAACTATTGCTGATGTTATTTCCACTGCACACACAGAGCTGTGTAACAAGATTTCAACCATTGCTTTCTGTGTTCTGTAGCATTGAAAGTAGCAGTGGTTTCCAGTATTACTCAACTTCTCAAAAATGTCAATCAGAGTTGACTAACTCTGTGCCAGAAAGCCAAAGGAAATTTCAGAAGCAACATAGGGAACAGTTTTTCCTTTATGTGTGTGTTTGTGAGAGTGTTCTCAAAATATAAATATGGTTATTCTGCTTGCCAAGCTTTGCAATATATTATATGTTAAAAAACCAACAGCACACAACAATAGCCACTATTAGGAACAAAGAGTAAAACGCCTTTGTTCTCCTTCCCTATTACTATATACAGTACTGTCTTACAGTGAGATGAAATAGAACATAGGTGAGCATGGTCAGGCACAAAAGAAGACAATGTTCTTAATCCTGTAATATTTGTATAGAAAATGGAATTGTCAACAAGTGAGCTTGCTATGTAAGGGGATAGAGCTCTTGCTGTCTTTATCTCGAGGCGGAGGCGGAGTGGGAGCGAGGGTGGGAATGGAGACAAGGGTGGGGGTGAGGTGAGGGTGGGAATGGGAATGGGAGAGAGAGCATGGACCAGATGGAATGGTGCCATAGGCCAGATCCAGCCTTCAGGCCATAGATTAAGAACCTTTGGCCTAGACTGATGTGTTTTTCTTTTTGAGATATGACCAGGAAGATTTGATGATAACCAAGAGACATTTTCTTTTTAAAAGCATAAACAGGATGCATGGCAACAGGGTTTCGTTTTAGATAGTTGTAAAATGAAACGAAAATTTCAACAGGAGTCGCTTGTTGTGAAAGCTTCTGCTGTTGAAATTCCATCTTCTCCCAATTTACTAAAGCTGTAGGATACAGTTCCCCTTTTTCATAATGGTCCACCCTAGAGATGCGAGAGAGACTGACAGTCCAAAAGCGGAGTAAATGTTGCATTGCTATGTGAGTGAAGCTTAGTAAATTTGATTTCATCTTTCTCAGTTTTATTTGGCAAAACAAGAATGTAATAATTTTGTGTCAGAAATTATTCCAATTTGAAAGGATTTTTGCTGGAGAATGTAGGAAAAATAAAACAAGTTTTAATAAGCCAATAAATTAAGAGCATAAAATAGGTTAGTTTACTACTGTGAAAGGAAATAGTAGGTTTCAAACGCCTTTGAAAGCATAGCCAAATTTCAGTGCCTGGTAAGTACATAAGCTAAGTGTGCAGAGACAGAAAAACCTTTATGGATCTAAACTAAGTTAGTGAGATAGAAAATAATTCTCTCTTCTTGAAGGATAATCAAAGTAGGTAATATTAAGACAGAAAAACAGCTGATCTATCTCACTATAAAACTATTAACAATAGCCTATTTTATGATATACTAGCAGATTTTGCCCGGCGGTGTCGGACTTTTTAAAATTGTGTTGGATAGTAAAGGGTTTGGGTTTTTTTCTTGAACAAATGGTGTTGGGCTGTTTTAAATGGTGTTGAAAGGTTTTGTGAATTTGTGGGTTTGAGGCGCTGCATCCGTCTGTGGCGGACTTGCGCTCACAGTGTGTTGTTTATTTTTATTTTTTGCGTACCGGCTTCCTCACTGCCGGGCTCTTTAAAATGGGTTTGGAAGGGTTTTGTTGTATTTTTATGGAAATGAGGTTAGTTTTTAATTGTGGTTTTTTAAATTTTTATTTTTACGCATGGGCTGTTAGAAACTGTGATTTTTTTATTTTTGGTTTTTTGGTTTTTCAAAAGAGGAAAGGATGATTTTTTTTATAATTTTTGTATTTAACCAAAAAATGTGTTACTATGTGAATTTTTTTAAATAGTTGTGCCTTGGATAATAATTTTTAGAATGTGTAAGAATATGTTTTTTTAATCAATGTTTCCATACTGTGTTCAGATGTTTTGCTTTTTTTGAGTGAATTGTTTTTTTAATATTTTGTGATTAGTGTGAATATTTTTGAATGATTTGATAACTTATTTCAGGGATTTGGGAATTAATCTTATTATTTTGAATATTTTTGGATGTTTTTACTCTTGTGGCCTCTGGGTGGGGCTGGTGAGCTTTTAGTGTACTCTACTATCCTCTGGGTGTCGCTTCTTCTTCTGGTAAGTATTCTCTTTCTTTTCTCAGTTTAGTTCCGGTCGTCATGGAGTGAAGACGTCTCATGGTAAACTCTGTTTTTTGGGGGGGTTGTTTTGGGTTTTTTTGGGGGGGGTCTGTGTGTTTTATCTTCTTTGTTTTTGGATGTTTTTGTGTTTCCTTTTTGTATTTTTTATTTTTGGTTTTGAGTGTTTTTGAGTGTTTTTGGTTTGTGTTTTTGTGTTTACTTTTTTAGGGGCAGGTAGGACTATCTTTTCCGTGGGCCAGGCTTGATGCCTGGCCCATGGAAAGGAAAGGCAGGGGCAAAGGGGGTCTTTCTTTTCCACGGGCCAGGCTCGATGCTTGGCCCATGGAAAGGAAAGGCCTGGGGGGTGTCTTTTTTTCCCCACAAGCCAGGCTTGATGCCTGGCCCGTGGAAAGGAAAGGCCAGGGGGGGGTTGTCTTTTTTTCCTGGGCCAGGCTCAATGCCTGGCCCGTGGAAAGGAAAGGCCGGGGGGTCTTTTTTTGTGGGCCAGGCTCGATGGCTGGCCCGTGGAAAGGGCAGCGGCAGTGGGGGGTTACTTTTATTTTTCGCACACCGGCTGCCTCAGCATTCTGCATGCTCATGGCTCGCAGAACGCTAGGGCTCGTAGTTTGGTGTGCACGATTTTAGGTAGTGCAGCAGGTTTTTTCCTGCGGCTTATTTTTGATTGGCCGCAGCGTGTTTCCAAACATTCCTTTTGCCCACGCCGCTCAGCCTGATTGGCTCTGGTGTGGCGCGGCACAAGGAATGTTGGGAATTGAAGTTCCCCTTTTTTGTTTGCATCCGGGGGGCTCCTGCCCCACTGGCGCAAATTTCAACAAGACAGTTACCTGCGAACCCCGTTCGGGCGAGTGCACGGAGGCTTGGATGGGGCTAGTGGGGCCTGATTAAACATTCTTTGTCACATTCCAACAGTTAACGCACCATTTTATAGGTATAGATGTGGTCTATTTTTCATTAGAAACATGCAAACTGAATGTCTACACCAGCTCATTTCATTTTAGCCTGATGTTACAAAATTGTTCTGGCAAAATCTGGCCTGAGGCACAACAAAAGAAGTGTTTTGGGGGAGGGGACGCTATAGAATGCTTTCCTCAAATTATCCTTCCAACCTCTGGGAGGCTAAAACAGACATAGTTTCCATTTGGCTTCCACACAACAGGAATGTCACAAGATGCCCTTTGAAATAGTTGTTATTATTGAGAAGAAGATCCTCGTCAAGCTATGCAGTTTAACTGGTTAGCATAGGGAACTGCAACTCCTATGAGCTTCAGGGAGTTGAGGTCCATAAATGTAACTTTGTTAAACTTTGGATAAAACAGTTGCTTCTTCCATTTCATGCAATTGTTCAGGAACCCAGCAGTTAAGTAAAGCTTAGACTGGGGTTCTCAACCTATTAAAGCTGGGGGCCGGATCATGCTCCACTCAGAATGTTTGTGGGCTGAACTGGTGACCCCCCCCCCCGCTGCTCCCTCCCTGCTTACTGGTTTGCCATGGGTGAAGGAGGGGTCCTGACTGTGCCTGTGTTCGGCCAGAGCAGCCCCAGGGAAAGACGTGGGCAGCCATGGGCAGCTGCCGCTTCCACTTCTACCACTGTTGCCACCATCTTTGTCCCCTCCACCTGGGTTGGCATGTCCCTAACACTGCTCAGTAGCAGTAAGCCTTCTTACAACATCCGCCCTGTTATGGAGCAGTGTTAGGAACACGCCAAGCCAAGCAGAGGGGGCAAAGGTGATGGCGGTGGTGGCGCAGGTATGGGCTAGATGGAATGGTGCAATGGGACAGATCTGGCCTGCAGGCTGTAGGTTGAGAACCCCTGGTCTAGACTGGTGTGTTTTTCTTTTTGAGATATGAGGGGATATATAAACTTTAAATAGTTCATCTGAGCCACAGTTCTTTCTTTGAGAAATGGAAGCTTTTAGGATTAAGGTTGGAGCAACTTACTTTATCACAAGTTTATCTCATTCTCATAACTGTTGATTGAGGAAAGATTTTCCTGCAGAGTGCAGTACTCTTTGGGTTTCCTGTGGAGATCTGGGATAAAAAGGCACAAATAACTGTCAGCACAGTCCAAGTCAGTTTGGCAGGAAGTGTGAACCAATTCAGTGTCTCTCCTGCAGAACAAGGCAGCCCCAGATGGCATTTGTGCTGATTTAAGCCATCCCGATTCTTTCTGAGGGAAAGATAGCTGGATATTCACCACAGAAGCTGGCAACCTTAGATCCTGACAACAGTTGGTTTTACAGAATATTTACATATTTCCAGCAGAGTTTCGGCACCTCACTATAAATAAAACTAAATAAAGTTAAGGCACCATTCTGAAATTTTTTATAATGAAGTGAGGAGGAAACAAAAGGAGGTCCATTAAGAGAAACAAAGGAAAAAATAACTGATGTGAGTGTTTTGAAGTGTGAAGAGGAAAGGAAAGATTAAGTTCTACACTGAGAATTCACCTGCAAAACTTGATCACAGTGACAGACTCCCCAAACACTCTGTGCTGTCTAAGTACAGACAGCAATTATAAGGAATTTAGGAGAAAAAATAAATTTATTTAGAGCAAGAGATGAATTCATACTTGCTACCACAATCATTTTAGAGTCCCTGGATGATAAACAATATCTCAATTGTTCAAAAACTGTCATAAAACTGAATGCCATTACATTGCATATGTGATAAAAGTTTGATTGAAATTGCAATTTTAAAAAAGTCTGCCACAACAGATAAAGTAAGAAGAGATCTTGGAGCTTTAGATTCCTGCTATGTGACCCACCCAGACAATGAAGAAAATTGCATTGATGCATTTTCTGGGCTGTGATAACAAATGATAATCTTATCTCTGTGAACGTCTGGCAGGACTGATAACTGTATGAAAAACAGATGCTTTAATAATAATCATAATTTCGTGATGCTCTATTCTTGGCCTCCCATAACCATCTGGTGAGCAAGTATGGATAGGGGCACTGAGGAAAGGTGGACCAGTGATATAATTCTGTACGATTCATTTTCTGTCAAGGATTGGCCAATTGTGGCATTCCAGAATATGTGAATTGTTGGACTACAACATCATTTGGTTGACAGGTACTGCAGTTGAACAATACCTGGGCAGCCACCGTGCCCTGTAACAATGTTATATTTTTCTATTAAGTCTTGCATTGGAAAAGTTGCCCCCCCCCCCAAAAAAAAAAGAATAGTTTCACTATAGATTCTCACCATTGCTATTACATCTGTTGCAATTAGCTTTTAATATGCACACATGCAGGTGTACCCATGTTCACATACACATGTACAAGCATGCATGCTGCCGAAAAGTCTTCAATACCAAAGCCAGTGTCAGAATTTCAGAGGACTACATGAGTGCATCAGGCAGGTCCTGCCATGGAGCATGACACAAGTAAAACATTCTGCCCTCTCAATACCTGACTAAACACCGGAGCGCATGGAAAGCTGTTACCTTCCCACCAAACCAAGTTTGGACGTTGTATGAGGTATCACTGTATATAGGTAGTGAGTAGTAGAACTGATGAAAGGGATAACATAGGCAGAGCCTTAGGCTTATGAGTTGTGTTAAGGTAGAAATAAAATTGGTCCCCCTTTTTTCAGAGCACTCCTGAGTGTATCTGTTTATTAAGCAAAGCAGTGTAATTACTCTTGTTGCTTTCGTGCTTTCTAAATGGAATAAATTGAAACAGATATTGTCCCTTTTTTCCACTTCCATCTCCATTTTCTCTCCCACAGAAGCAAATTGGAAGTGAGAAAGAGAATTAATTTCATTATTTATTCATTTAAAACACAAATGAAGAAGCTTATTAGGCTACCCTGCAGGTGTGTGACTCAGCATACGTCCAGAGGCCACCATGGGTATATCCGCAAAGTGAATGAGTATTTGTGTTTTTTTTTAATTAATATTTTTTTATTAAATTTTCAAAGTAAAAATACAAACAGGACAAAAAAAAATAAAAATATAAAAAAGAAATACAAACAAGATACATGCTTAATAATCTAATACATTACTAAATTACTTTATAGCACAGTAAAAACATTTTAATGCATTTAAAACTCATCTGTATTTAATATAGTATATATTTCTCATTCTTTTAATATATTCTTCTTATCAAAAATATCAATCAAATTCTAAACTCGTGTGTGTGTGTGTGTTATTTACTATAATAAAAACTTATGTCACAGTACTACATAACCAGAACAAAATAAAAATAAAAAAATATCATAATACACACCCAAGTGATATATACATTGCCCTGGAGGATGCGGTATATCACAGTAATCTTTCACTATTTCCAAAAACTCTGTTGATCTGTCGCTGGCCTGCTACCTTCACCTCTAATCAATGTAGATTCTGCAGATGGTTGCCAAATTTTCCAAAATTTATTTTCATTAATTATACCTTTTTTAAAAAATTCAACTCCCATGTTAAATTATTCAAAGCGAGTTCCCACATTTCTTTATAACAAGCTATTTTTAGGATGGATTCAAATTTATGAAAAGTCATATGGCAATTCAAAGGCAAGAGTGGCTATCTTGATTTCGAGGAGGTTGGGGTTCATAATGACAAAGAGTATTTCTGATCCAGAAGGCAGATATTTAATAGTAAAATGATGATAGATGATGATGAAATAACATTGGATGTATGAAAGAAGGTGAAGAAGGAACTAGCTCCAGATACATCTCCGATTATAGAAATTGAGTATTTGAAAAATTTCCTGATAAAAAATAGATAAAAGAGTGAAGGAAGTTTTTCTTAGAAATGATGTGTTCCTGTTGAAGGAATGGATATGGGTTTCTAAAGATAGAGAGAGAAATTAGAGATATACACACTAATGAGGATGAACTGGTTTCAGATCACATTAGTAAATAAATGGAATAGTAAATACTAGCAGAGGTACCTGCTTCGCTGAGTGCCTCTTCGCCTCCCCCGGACGCCCCCCACAACACACTGCCCCCATGTGGGACCCTCACCCTCCCGCCCTTGACACCCCTGGCATCCCCATTGCGTGCTCCCCCGAAGTGCCTCTTGGGAAGGCCTACCTGGTGCCGCTCTGGGTCACCCTTCCCTGGGCATCCGCATGGCCCCGAGTCTTCCCCAGCCAAGGCTTCTTGGCAATGGTGGCTCCTCCTCCCTCCAGCGCCCAGATCTTCGGCATGGCAGTGACATCTGGCTCCTCTCTGGTTCTGGCTTCCAGGGGCGGGCGCAAGGTCAGATATCTGGCCCTGCGCTGTCCCCGGTGCCTTGTGGGGGAATGCACACCATGCCTGCATGCCACCAGTCTGGGCATGCACAGTCTAGGCTTCTGTGACATGCCCCTGGGCACTGGGGGCACCCACTTTGTGGCCCCTTTTTGGGGCAAAGGCCCCCAGACCGTGCTTCCAGTACCCCACACCGGCCACACTGGGAGTACAAGGTAGGCAGGGCCAGTGTTGTCCGGGCAGGGGGTGGAGGTCTGGTGCTGTCTATTGGCAACATACAGCACCGGACCTTGATTTTAGAGATATAGATTTGAGGGAAACCAGTTTGGAAAGGGGTAGGATGGAATTTTATGAATTCGTATTAAAGATAAGAAAGAGAGAAATGAGAATTAAGGGCTTGGTGAGTAAGATTTATAAGATTTTAAATGAAGAAGATAGACCACAAGAAACATTGAGAAAAAATTGGGAACAAGATTTGAATGTTAAAATTACAGAAACAGCTTGGAAAAATAAATGGAAGAAAAGGATCATGAGAACCATGTCTGTTAGAGTAAAGGAATATAATTATAAAATGTTATGGAGATGGTACCTGACCCCAGTTAGGTTGCATCAGATGGACAGTAATAAAAATAATGTGTTAGAGATGTAAGAATACACTGGGAACTTATGAGCAAATGTGGTGGAGTTGTAATGTGGTAAAATTACTTTTGGGGGAAAATTGAGGAAGAAACTTCAAGAATTATGGGGATGAGACTTAAGTTGGGGTTGAGAACAGTTTTGCTGACAGACATGGATAATATGAATATAGATGAGGATAAAAAAGAGTTATTATCTATAATATTGACATCAGGTAGACAATGTATCACAAGAAATTGGAAAAATGGTGTGATTTTAAGTATGAGTATTTGAATACTCTGAGTGTGGAAAGTCTCCAATGTAGATTATTTGATCTATGCTTCCCATATTAAAATTTTGAAACTTAGGTCCATCCCATATGTCTGCCTCTATAAATCCTTGAACAGCTGCCACCAGAATGTAATTTTGAGTCTTATTGGACTTAATAGCTTGGTTTGTATGTGTAGGCACTGGGATGATATAACAGGAACTAAACTAATAGTAAGCTAAAAGCACTCACATACATATTTAGATTAGATATGCTTGGTTGCTACTCCTAATAAATAACAGAATCATCACAGCCTAATCTGTTCTAAGTAGCTTTTCCCTCAGATCAGATTTCCCTGAACTTGTATTCATCCAATCCTCCACGAAAATAAAAAGATGCTCTGTTCTTTTGCCCGCACTCTTCTTCTTGCTTCTGATTTCTACAATGATTCAGTTGCAAGGATTGTTGCTGAACTTGTCTGGCCAGCAGTTTTCCTTCAGGATCTGACCTCTCCAGTCTGCATGAAGCTTCACAGTGGTTTTCACAACTTTTCTGTGAGGAAGGCTGCCCTACTCCATAACAATCAGCACTCTCCTCAGCCATCAACTCTATCCCCCACCCTCACGCAAAACACCATAATACCCTGCTGATTTTTATTTTTAAAAGTCAACGATTGACATTTTAACGCAATCAGGTTCCTTATGCAACTTCTGACTGCCAGTTACATTTGCTAGGCTTCTTGACCCAACTCTAAGAAGACAGATTCTCCTACTGGTCATTTTAAAATTGACAGTATGAAGCCCTTCTTCCATAAAAATGTTTTGAAAAAAGCAACCACAGTTGTTGACATGCAGGCTTCTCATTTAGACTCTAACATTAGTTTTGTTGTTATGTGCTGTCAAGTCAATCAGCTTACAGTAACCCTAAAAGTGCTTCCTAGGCAAATGAGATACTTAAGGAGTGGTTTTAACAGTTCTACATCCTTTGCGGGAATTTTCATGGTGCACTGATTAAACTGCTGCTTGTTGTATCACACACTAGGCACCTCTATCCTCCACCCTCCTCTGCAACCTGCCCAACACTGTGCCCATTGCATTCCATAATACCATCCAACCATCTCATTTTCTGCTGCCACCTTCTTTTGCCCTCCACCTTTCCCAGCATCAAGGCTTTCTCAAGTGAATCCTCTCTTCTCATTTGATGTCCAAAGTACTTTAGCTTCATCTTCACCATTTGACCTTCCAAGGAGAAGTTAGGATTGATTTCTTCTAAGATCAACCTATTTGTTCTCCTCACTGTCCAGGGTACTCTCAATACTCTCCTCTAACACCACATCTCAAAGGAGTATATTCTTCTGCGCTCCACTTTCCTTATGGTCCAGCTCTCACAACCATACATTACCACCAGGTTTCTCATAGTTTGTCTCCCAAGAATCTACCACCTTTTTATTTCATGGCTGCAATCACCATCTGCAGTGATTTTGGATCCTAAGAAGGTAAAGTCTGTCACTGCTTCTACAACTTCCCCATCTATTTTTTCAGGAAGTGGTAGGGCCTGTTGCCATTATCTTGGTTTTCTTGATGTTGAGTCTCAAGTTTCTTCATGCAACCTAAGCAGGAGTTTCTTTAGGTATTCCTCACTTTCTGCCATTAGGGTAGTATCATCTGCATATCTCAAATTGTTGATGCTTCTCCCAGCAATTTTAATTCCAACCTGTGATTCATCCAGCCCTGCATTGCACATTATGTGCTCTGTGTATAAGTTAAATAAGCAGCCTTGTCTTACTCCTTTTCCTATTCCAAACCACTCAGTCATTTTGTATCCTGTCCTAACTGCTGCTTCTTGACTCTTGTACAGGTTTCTCATGAGACCTATAAGGTGTTCTGGTATGCCCATCTCTTTAATTACTTGCCACATTTTGTGGTCCACACAGTCAAAGGCCTTGGTATAATCAATGAAACAAAAATAGACTTGTTTCTGGCATTCCTTTGTTTTCTCCATTATCATAGGTTGGCAATTTGATATCTTGTTCCCCTGCCTCTTTGGAACCCAGCCTGCTCTTCTGGTAATTCTCTATCTATGTGCTGCTGAAGCCTTTCCAGAATTATCTTGAACATTACCTTGCTAGCATGTGGGATGAGTACATTTGTTCTACAATTTGAACATTCTTTGGTATTGCCCTTTTTTGGGGTTGGAACATATACTGATCTTTTCCAATCCTGTAGCCATTGCTGTGTTTTCCAAATCTGCTGAAAATAAGTCAAATTTAGAGGGCTTGAGACTTACGGTGCAACTAAATTGGCAATTTACCCAATAGTTTTCATCTTAGTTGGCATGTTTAAAATCAACATTTTTATAAGTGACTACAAGACATAGAGCTAAGCACTGGGAAGCCCAGTGGTTTCCATGGGGAATCAATCAGTCATTCCGTCAGCAGGGGCTGATTTATATTGAGCCATTTCTGCTGGCATTTAGGCATCTAAGGCAGATAATTCAAGTCCCCACTGTGTCTTCAGGAAGAAGAGCAAGACTGTGTAGTCAAGGGCAAGCTGCACAATCCTAGGATGCATCCAGAAGAAGGGAGTTGTATACCACTTCTGTGTCTTCTCCACCTAGAAAACCCTGAAAAGAGTCCCCGCAGGTTAGAATTGACTTGATGGCATACAATTATTATCCCAATGCAAAGGATCAGTGGCAGTAGGATGTCAACATTTGAGTTGGATGGAAGGAGCTTGAGCTCTGATACAGGAAACTCCCAAATCGGCTTCCTGCTTCCACTTTGGCTTCCTTCAGCTTGGTTTCAGTGCCTTTCACTCAACTTGGCCTTCCCTGCTTCTTCCACCATGTTCAGCTGCTTCCTCCCGCCAAGTGGCTTTTCACACCCACTCAGTGCAACAATTAACATGTTTAATTTCCAAAATGTGTACATAAAGTTAGTGATACTTCATAATGTGAAATCTAAGCTACCTGGATTTAGAGAAATAAAACATTTGCAGTCCTATTAAGCAGATGGTATAACATTATAGGAGTTAGTTTGAAGTAAACATGCACAAGTATTCACTTTATACATCTGCAGTAAGAATGTTCTAACATAGTTAACAAGCCATACTAGGGAAGACCCCGTTCTTTGAAAAATATCTCACGATTATCTATTACCATTCAAATGTCCACGTGAGTATAAACATATATGTTTAACCTTTGGCAATTGTTGGCCTGCTTTTTTTAATTTCCCTCTTTGTCTGGTTTGTAGTAATAAAGCCAATTACATTATGCTTAAAGAGCATGTTTGAAAATTCAATAAAGGTAAACTTATTAACTGAAAATCTGCTGTTTTATGGCTATCTGAGATATAAATTATTTCAATGACAGCCAACAAATAAGATTTATTTCAAAGCCTGGAAGTAACAAATCTGCTAGTTCTTGTTTATCTTATCTGAACTGAAGGAAACAGATGTAGAGACAGACATTGTATGTAAATAAACTTAAGTGTGTCTACAGTTTGGATCTATAGGTGGTTATGTAGTTTTCTACACATAATATAAAATAATAATATTTCCTCTCAGGGTGCCTGTCCTTTTGTAACTTAAACGGAAAGAGACATGTACAAGCCAGAGGTATCCAATTTCTCAGGAACCAAGAAGTTTGGAGAATTATAAAAATATTTAGGGGAAGAAAATCTTCAAGAGGGTGTGTGCATGTGCATGCAGACAGGCACACACACACACACACACAATACAAACCAGATCGGACTAAGGAGAACTGAGCATGTTTCTAAATCATAGCTGCCAAGTATCCCTTATTGGCCAGGAAAACCCCTTATTTTACCCTGTTTCCTGCCGTCATCCCTTAATAATTAGACTGCAATACCCTATTGCCACCATTGGAGGGCAGCACAGGATAAGCATACCTGTCAAGTATCCTGTATTTGTCAGGAAATTTCCCTTATTTCCAAATCCAAAACTTGACAGGTATGTTCTAAATCCTGATAGCAGTGAGCAGTTTTGGAGAAAGGAAAACTGAGTAGGAAAAATAATGGAACAGATTTCATTAGAGGAGGATGTGGCTGATATATATTAATAAAAATGACCACCATTTCCAAGAATTGCATTTTTAAAGCCTTGATATAAAAATCCAAGGACAGTCACAAATACATAATGCCTGTTACAAAGAAGTTGCTCTTTCCTTTCTGTATGCTGAGTTGGGAAATAATTTGTCAATTTTAATTCATTAAAATTTAATTGGTTAAATTTTTGGTTAATGCAAGCACAATGGCAGAAATTAAGTGTTTTAACCTAATTTAACATTTTCATTCTTAATCATTACTGTGCCCTCTGCGTAATAGGCAAGAAGCTGGACAGTTTCCCATTCATATTGAATAAAGCTCCTTTGCATGCTAATTTCCCTCATATCTAATTGAAAGGGCATTAGAAGGTGTGGACTCATTCCAGTCCAGGATTGAAAAATGACTATTAGCAGTTAGAGTGGGGGAAAAAGTGTGGAGGATAAAACACCAGGTGTTTACTATAAAATAATTTGTTTGTCCCTGAATTAGTCCTAAATACACCTCATACAGACTGAGAGCTCATCTGCATGTCACATTAGGGGCAGGCTGGGGTTAAAAAGGGGTGTTAGAAGGTTCAAGATGCCATTTGGAAATATCATTGGTACCCAAAGGACATATCAGCCTCAAGCGACCCAGTTTGGTATGCATCACCTTGCTACCTTGGCTCAATGGAAGATCTGAGGAATGAAAAAAAATTAAGCCAAATGGAAAGCAAACATGTGTTTTGATAGCATGCAAATTGCCTACACATTTGCTCTCCATGAGTCTTTTAGATCATTAAAGTGATGTAGCAAATATTCACTACTTTAATACACACTACTGTATTTTTTTTTAAAAAAAAAAATTCACGTCCTCATCCCTTTCACCAAGGAAAGTGGTTCGTTTGCCAGTATCGTGAAGTTACTCTTTTCTTAAGCCACCTCACAATACTTAAAAATCAAAGGAAGTTTTTGGTCCAAAACAAACCAGAGCAATCTCACCCCCATAAAAATAATTTAGAAGCTCCTGACAGGAGCCAGAAAAGTGTGAGCAGGAACATTCTGCAGACAATTTGCTTTACTCTAGTGATCTTTTGTGACCGTCTTCGCTGCAGTGGTGAAAACAGCAGGCTAAATGCTTGTCTGACTATACTTTAAGACACATACAGAGAACTGCAGAGAGATACATCCTGAATCGCATTCAACGGGTACATTGGTGACAACCACAGTAGGACCAACTGATAGAGGTTAGAAATGGGGCCAGCACCGTCAAACTTGCTCCCACATCTTGATATTACCTATATTGCAATAGTCTGCATGAGGCTATATTCATGTACCTGTGGGAGGAAAAGTGCAGTTAGTCCTCAAACAGCTGCTTAAAGACAGCAAGAATGGTATTTCCAAGTCATATAATGTCCTTCAGCTCAAATTCAGTTTGAAATGCAGAAACAGTTTTATGAAAGCCAAATAGAGCAAGAATTCAGTGCTTTTTTGTTATGATTTAATGTTGAACATTTGTTACCTAGACACAAATATCTTGTTTGTGCAAGAAGGAAAATGAAACTTGCTGAAAAACTCCCCACAGTAAATAGCTATTTTCTCCCAAACAGTGAAATCCAATCTTTGTTTATTTTAGAGGCAGCCATGTAATGGGTGCTGCAATTTAGAAAAATAGCTTGGGTGGATATGCAAGGAGTTTGAAGCTTTATTCATAACGAAGGCTATTCACATGGGCAACCATCGAAACAAGTTATTTTGAGAGTAAGCATGAGATCTAGCAGTGACTAGCATATTTCTTGATTTGAAATATGTCTCCAACAAAGAACCTTTAGATTTCTTTATAAAGTGAGATGCAACTTGTACAAGCTTTGCCAAAAGAAGGGAAGAGAATAAAGATTCCAAGAGTAAAACGACATTGGACTTCCCCGTCTCGTCAAGAAAATGAAAGTGCTTTCTGATATCACTGACATTTAACCTTGTTCAATCCTTGGATATTTAATATTTGTACAAAAAGGAAATCATGCTGTTAAAAAGTATATCCAGAATCATTCCTACCTCATGGAATAAGACATCTTAGGACATACTCCTTGTAGTTACTGATGTTTCTGTCAAATTTACTTTTATCATGATTATGATTTTAGTGCAACACTCATCAATGTATTATTGTCTTTGAATTCTGTATTTTAAATGTGTATAAAAAGATTGAAAAATGCCTCATTCCCTCACTGATGATCTCTCGCCAGTGACAGAAGTACTTTCAGAAAGGACTTTGTCTCCTTCCATTGGATGTTATTAATTGGATATTTTCTGCAATAAATATGTTATTCAGTATGTGACTTTTCTATTGTATTTTTAGTTATCTTTCAGTTTCTTTACTTTTAGGTTTTTTTTATGTCTATGGAACAATGCTCTATTGGAAAGAGGGAGCATTAGTGTTCCCAACAAAACAAAATAAAATTGGTTCTTAGGGCGTGTTCGGAGACAGTGTTTGGAATATGCATGATTGAATGTCAAGACATTATTTTCAGTATCTTTATCAGCCTATGCCAGACTTGATTATTCCAGATGTTTTGGGATAAAATCCAAACAAAGCCTGAATATTGTATAATTTTGCTAGGGTTTATTAGAGTTGCCTAAAACATCTGCACAATGCCAGAATGAGAAAGCTGATCTATACAGAGAAAAATTAAGTGAGAATATACATAATGTTGTCAAGGATAATTCAAAATTCTATTTCTATAATTCCACAAGGTACATATTCCTCATATATATCAAATGGGAGGAATCTTGCATTCTAAAGGGTCTCTCAACATCCATCACTTTGGTGGAGATACAACTGAGAGATCAAGCATGCACAGTCAACTTTAATATTTATGGTGCCAAAATAAAGCTAGCTCTCTTTACAGGAGTATCTCTCCATAGTATTTTAAGAGCCTAGAAAGCTATAGTCTGGGGATAACTCTTGGTTGTCCTTTCCCCATCTGAAGCCCTACAACAGCTCCTTCATGGAAATCTTCTGAAAAGCAATTTTAGAATTGGCACGTAACCAATTTCCCTTAATGCTTCCTCTTTTCTTATTGTCAGTATATAAAAGCATGTTTCAATAAAAGCATGTCTGAACAACTGCGATGTCTCACAAAAGAAACCCAGATGTAATGGAATTACTAAGTCACTGATGTACTCATATGCATATGTAACATGCAGGTTGATAGTATCAGTGAGGAACAGCGGGGAGAGGGGGTGGGGGAGGACTGACTGGCCAAAATACTGTTGGTATTCATGAAAGGGTTGCATAATTTACAGTAGCTAATGCCAGTAAAAGGGACTGCAGTGGCTCAAGGGGCTAAGATGCTGACTGGAAGGCGGGAAGTCAGCAGTTCGATTCATGAGTACTGCAGGACGGAATGAGCTCCCGTCTTTGTCCCAGCTCCTGCCAACCTAGCAGTTCAAAAGCAAGAAATTGCAAGTAGATAAATAGGAACCACTTCGGTGGGCAGGTAAACAGCATTCCATTTGCTCCTATGCCTAGTCATGCCTGCCATATGACCATGGAAACATCTGCAGAAGCAGACAGCGCTGGCTCTTCGGCTTTGAAACAGAGATGAGCACCCTAGATTCCGATACGACTGGCTTTCAAGCAAGGGAAACCTTTACCTTTACTTAATGCCAATAAATTGATGATATATCAGACTATGTGTCTCAGTCACATACATGGTCGCAATTGTACAAGTGAAATGCTCTCTGGCACCTTGTAGTTGGCTACAATTAGTTGTCGCTGTTGTGATGTGTGGGTCCTTTAAAACCCACTGATGTCTTCTTGGGGTTACGCATGCTGCCTAATTTTTGCGCTTTCCTCTTCCCTCTGTTGCTTCGTGGCCCAGGCTGAGGTGTTCTGATGCTCATGCATTTTACTGCCGGCATGGACCTCAAGCCCAGTTACGCAGGTATTGAAAAGATGGCTTATCCACTTCCTAGTGGAATGGTGGCAGCAGTTAATGTGGCAAAGTAGCAGTCTTGTTTATATTTGACAACTCCCAAACAACCACGCAAACAGACAGAGAGGGCACGGCCCTGGAAAAGTGATATGGCATAAAAAAGTAATTTTTGTCTTCAAAGGTGGAATGTCCAGCCTAAGAAGTTTACCAGACTGCTAAAATTGAAAGCAACCCTCCCTTCTGGGATTCACTGTGGCAGTCTCTTATCTTAAAACTAGAGTATTTGTGCCCGACCTTGCCAGGCAGTTTTTATGTATGTGTGTTTTTTTTGTTAGGTGTGGTTTGGGTGGTGGTGTTTTGAATTTACGGTTTTTTAATTTATATGAATTCCTTTATTTTATTTATTATTATTTTGGATTATTTAATTATTTTTGACTGTTTTTACTCTTCTGGCCTCTAGGCGGGGCTGTGGTTAAGAGTACTGTGATTGGTTTTTTTTTTCATTTGGATGTTATTATTATGCTTTTGACTGATTTACTCTCCTGGCCTCTAGGTGGGGCTGTGGTTAACAGTTCTGTGATATTGTCCTTTATTCAGTTCTGTTCCGGCAGCATGGAGAGAAGATGTCTCTCATAAGTGCTCTTGGTTTACTTTTCTATTATTATTATTTTGATTCTGGGGTGCTGGGCAGGGTGGTTTAAGTAGAGAGTTTCTACTTAACCCCCCCCCCCCCCAAGTGTTTTTCTTGGGTTTTTTTTGTAGTTTTCCTGGGTTTTAGATGTGTTGTATTTTTTTAGGATTTTTTGTGTGTGTTATTTTTTGTTTTGATTTTTTCTGTATCTATTTGTTTAATTTGTGATATTTTTGTTGGTTGAATTAGGTGTTTTCGTGTTGTAGATAGGTATTTTAGTTAGTTTTCTTTGTTTTTTGTGGTGTTTGTTGTGTGTTTTTTTGGTTTTCAGTGTTTATTTGAAGTATTTGTTTATTCATTTCCTTTATTTTTTTTGTTCTTTGGCCTTTTCTTGAACTGTTTTTGTTTTTTTGGCTGTTGTGTTGGCTGGGAACAAAAGTTTCATCCCCAGCCAACCCAGAGAGAAGTGATTCCTTCTCTTCTGGAGGCAAAGGCAGCACCTTTGCCTCCCGGAGAGAAGGAATCCCCATGACGGAGGGGCTTAGCTTCTCTCTGGGTTGGCTGGGAACTTTCGTTCCCAGCCAACCCAGAGAGAAGCAATTTCTTCTCTCCGTTAGGAAAAGAGGTGCACCAGCCTCTTTTTTGTCCCTGCAGGCATCAAGGCCACATCACCCGCAGGGTCAAAAGGAAAGGCCAGTGTTCCTCCCAACACAGAAGGCCGTGCCGGGAGGGGAAGAGTTTCAAAGACCCAGCCGGAGCCGGCAAAAGTCAAGTGCAGTCGGTGGGGGTTAGGGAGTTGGGTGGGCAAGGTGGTGGCATGGGGGGGCATGGTTACCGGGGCCGTGCCTCCCCCTAACCCTCATCAACCGCACTTACCTTTTGACAGCTGGGTCTCGGCGCATTTTTTATTTTTATACCGCCACGCCATCTGCCCAGCCTCCTCCACACTCGCGCTCTTCAGCCTCATTGGCTGAGGGTTGGCGCGACACGAAGGAGGCTGGGAAACATAGTTTTATTTTTTGTTTTACTTCGTGGAGTGGCTGCCCCACTGGCGACTGTTGGACCCTTGCAGCGCTGTGTGGGCCGGGTAAAGGCAAGTGCAGGCAGCTCGGTACAGGAAAGTATGGATGGGATCCTTTGTTACATTCCAACAGTTAACGTCCTTCCTTATAGGTATAGATAAAATGTCCCCTTTTGTGCGTCTTTTGCTCTCAAGGTTATGTTGGTGTGCATGAAGAAGTGCAGCCTCATTTTTGGCTTTGCAAACCTGTTATCAGCGCTCCAGCGAAAACTCCCCTTCTTCAGCAAAGATGTGACTCCGAAGCTGTCTTTTTGGAGTTTTATGTGAAGCATAATCTATTTCTATTCTAACTTTAGAATCTAAGAAAATAATAAAAGAGAAATTGGCTAAACTCATAGCTGATAAGTTGTGGGCTTTTTTCAGCCCTCATTCGAGTCATAAATTTCCCCTTGTCCCAAATTAAGAGTGACAAGGGCTCTCGCCCATTCAGGAAAAGGCTTCTTTTGAGGCTAAAACCTCCTGGCTTTTTACACCTTTTTCACCTATTCCTCACACCTTCCTTTAGAATGTGAAAGATATAAGATGTTTGATTGTTTTAACTATTGCCATGATTATTGGGATTCTCAGGTGTTTGTTTATCACAATGTACCCATACCTGGGATTCCCCTTTGATTGGCATCCCTACTCTTAATCACGTGCTAATGTGTGGAGTGTGCTGGAATGTTTAATGATGTAAATGCTTTCTCTTTCTAAGAGTTAGCCTTTTTAAACCTTAGAGAGAATCTTAAACTATAGTGTAACTTAAATGAATATGAAGTGATTTTAAAAAATAGTAACGACTCCTATGGATTTTCATGACAGTCGCAATTTATGCAAACCAATAGAATTCCAATTTTGCATGGCAGCAAGATTTCTCTGTATGTGATTCCCCACTCTCAAAAAAATCTCATAGTAAATTTTGCAGGAATTCTTGGGAGTTTTCCATTAACTTCTTTCAGAAGAAATACCAAGAAGTGCAAGGTTATTACAGTCCCAGTACAAAAGGATGTCTTTTCTGGACAGGATTCCCCAACAATGGGCAGAAGAAACATTGATCTGTGCAGTATTGTTACCACTCCTGTACAACCATATATTTCCTATCCAAGACTCACTTGAAATGGAAGGAGAAACATCTAGTTGTGCAAAATACTTACGAATCCTGCACAGAATTTCATCTTTCCTGTACAGGATTCAACAGCAAATACTTTAATCTGCACATTTGGCTATTTCCTGTGCAGAACAACAGGTGAAAATGAAAAAAAAGGGATGAGTGGATCTCATTTTAAAAGAAAAGAGAGAAATATCCATGATTTTTAAAAATTGTGTCAGAAGCACACAAAGGTGCTTTCTGGGTTGAAAGGATTTTTGCTGGAGGAACTCCACTCATGGGACACCTGAATGAGGTTCCTTTCATGTCCCCAAGATCTTTCCCCACCAACATGGGCCCTAATTATCTTTTTGCAATTTTTTGCTTTCAAACTGCTAAGTTGGCAGGAGCTGGGACAGAGACGGGTGCTCATTGCATCATTAACTGCCAACTTGCCAACCTTCCAGCTAACAAGGCAAGCCTCTTAGCCACTGAGAGAGTCTCACAAGGAAGAAATACAAGAAATTTAGTAAATACTTATCACATCCTGATCAGATGCTTCAATAACAGGAAAGACATGTACTAAAATTGTTGAATACCAGGGGAAAAGTTGTCTATCAAAGACATCTGTTTAAATTTTTTGCAACAATTGTATAATAATTGTAATGAAAAGGTCACATACCACAGATTTCCATTTCCAGACAACACTAGATCATTCAGAATCCCAACATCTGGGGGAAATGTGAATGGCAAAATTAATAAAAATTCCTACTATGATCCAAATGTGATCATTATTACATATTTCCTAGAGTTGCATTCACTAAAAGCAAGCTTTTTTTCTTAGCAGATCATCAACCTAGTATTTGAGTTATTGAAATTCCTCTCTGAAAGAAATATTATTATAAGCATTTAACACAAAGTTTGGTGAGCTACATTGTAAACTGCATTGAGTCGGTCCTCGGGCTGAGAATTGCGGTATATAAATTAAAATTTCATTTCAATTCAATTCAATTCAATTTCTAAAGATTCATTGTAAGCCATTAGCAGTGCATACATATTCTTTTTTCCACAGTGGAAATGGGGGGGGGGGGGGTTAGTTTCAAAATGTATATTGACTTGAAAGTACAGTATATTTAGACAGAAACATTTAGACAGAAACATTTCCATCTGGAGCAGTCATGGAAATGACGTCAGACAGCAGTTACGTTAAATAAAACAGAAGTCCAGTCTAGGATCTTTCACAAGTGGAGTTTTGTATTGTTTTTGTACAAAGATTGTGAAATACAAAGTTTTAAATTAAATCTATTCTAACCTGAGCATCCAGGTCCCCAGCCTGTTGCCCTTCCACCAACTGGATCCATTCCAATGCTCCCCAAAAACTCAACAAATTAAAAATGATGGACAACTGAAATTTGAACTGGGGAAAAGTACCAAAACAACTCCCAGCATCCTAACTACTGTCCTGCTAAACTCCACCAACACCTTTATGCCCTATTAACAAGAGAGGCAGTGGGTGGGAGGGAAGACCAATGCAGGGTGACAAGCAAAGAGGTGAGAGAGCAGTGTGCACCCAAATTTTAACCTGTGCCTTGGTGAGCCACTATAACCTCCACCAATCAGAAGCTAGGGTGCATGCCGGGAGGCTAACATAGGTGGGTGTGACATCCAAAGCATTGGCCTATCACCCCACACACACCCTCCAGCTCATACCGGCCAATGCCTTGACTCTTGCACCCACCTGCACCACCTTCCGATGTGCTTCCCGCACCACTGTTGACAGCCACAAAGGAACTGCCATGCTCAAGGAAAGCAGGGGGGACCCAGGGGCTGCTGCACCAACAACAACAGGGGCTTTGGGTAATCCCAAGACCTATCTTTGCTATGACACTAGGAGGCTTTTCCAGATAAGGTCCCCAAGCTATACTGCTTCTCTCCAACTCTTCATTTTAATTTTGTTTTAGTTTAGTTTATGTATCATACAGTGTGAATTGACAGATTTCTGCTGGTGTAGCAATTGCCTGGACTTTGCCTTTTCCCTTCTTTTAAAAAATTAGGAATACTAGGTCTCTTTCTCTCGCCTTCCTCGCTCTCTCCATCCAGCTGTTCCATCTCTATTAAATTTATATCTAGACCATAATACCAGGAATAAGCAACACATTTATCTAGTTCCACCTGATAGGATGCATGCTAAGAAGACCACCTATGAGTCTCCTCCCCTCCCCTTCATCATTATCAACAATAACCTTATAGAAAGGTAGGAGTGGGAAAGGACTTCCACTTCCACTGTGTACTCCTCCTGCATTATTTCCCCCACTCCTAGTAACTTTACTACCAACTGTCCTATGGGAATGAATTCAGTGGAGTGGAGAAGAAGACAGGAAAAGGCAGCTATTGCAGGTATCTAATTCAGGTAGACGGAGTTTTCTTCCCTCACTGGAATATTAGCGATCCTGTGGAAAAGATTCTTACAGAGTGTTTTCTTCTAATTTTGCTTACTATATTTTATTCATACATCTTTCATTCAATTGCAAGTCCCACTGGAAGGACTGGAAAGCTGAAAGTCAAGATATTAAAACAAACATAATAAATAACATAAATAAAACATCAAGAATTTAACAGAGTAGTGTTCTAGTTATGAGAGAAAGTATCAACAGCAGGCAAAGCAAGGCTGTTTGTACAGTGCCAGAGCAGATATTGGGCACATCAAGAAGCTCCCAGTCATGGTTTCATCAGGTAGGACATCTCTACAAATTATTTAAGTTTGCTTCTTGTTTGGGTGTGAGTGAAAGGAAAAATACTGACATTTGAAAAAAAGTATTTGATACTAGTTGCTATAGTGAAATAATAAAGTACCAAAGCAGAAGAAGATTACAATCTGAAGTTCCAGTGAAGAACAAACCCTTTCCTAGATTTTCAAATGGTTAAACTCTGGGATGGGCTCAGATTGGCCTCACTGGGACTATATATTGCCCTATGAAGCAACTGTTATGCATCCAGGTCTAGCAGGAGGAGAGTGACACATTACTTCTCACACTACCCATGTTCTAGAATTGTTTTTTCTCTCCTAGGTAATCCTCATTACACTTGTCACTAAGCTTGTGTTTGGATGTTGTATAGGCTTTGATTGATAGGTCAAATTAGGAACCATATTTGTCCACCGTTGCATTTTTAAATACTTTATTTTGTTTATTTATTATATACATCCAGTGCTGGGTTTTATTTGCAGATTAACCGTAAATTACTCTAGGTGTGTGGGGTGGTGGGGTGGGGTGGTGGCAGCAGCGCAGAGTCAGGGAGAGTAAAAACATGGAACAGTCTGATTTAGGCTTAACCAAGTGGACAAACTTAGACAAGCCAATGTACTTGCTGGGGACACTAAGAGGACAGATTGCACACCCCCAATACATGTGGTGAACCTCCAATTAGTAGGCAAAGCTTGCTAGATAGTAGGAGCTTTGTCTATTTACTGGAAGTTGACCATGTTGTTAAATTTGATGGCATAGTCCCCCTCAAACCAGGTCATAACTCTTTATTTTCCCATTTTCATTGTTTTCCCCTCTAACTTGGTCCGCTATTATACAAATGCTGATACTTTCAGAAACAGAGGGCAAATTGGCTGAAGAGATCAATTCCAAATCAGCTTGGGATAAACTGGTCCTAATTTATATGGCAACTAATTTAAATAGAAAGTATTTCCATACTCTTAATAATTCATAAATAGTTCTTTTGTGTTTTCCTGAGTCTTCATTTCTCTGATTTACTTCTTCTCTCCAGCATACAGATATTTTCACTGCTCAATGTCTTTTAAACTCAGAACTGGCTCTGTTTATTTTTATGAACTGGATGTACAAACTAGTAAAAGGGATGTTCATAAATTATATTCTGTGCTATTACTGTCTAATCTGATTAAAATGCTCAATTAAATGATTAATCTAAAATTGTGTGCAGAGGGGAAAAACTAACCTCATCTTTACCCAGTTCATGCACATGGTAGGCTAAATTTGAAAGAAACAGCCATCTATACCCTTGGGGCTTCTCTGTCTCATTGAAAATCCTAAAAAAAACCAAACCCAATGCATGAAAACCCTTCACACACAAGAGTTGTTTACTTTTATCTTCCTCAAATTTAGCTCTCTGTGCATAAGAGTCTGGAGGGAACAGAGCAAGCCTAGCCTGATCCCTTGGCTCATGGGTTCAGATTAACACCTGATGGGGTAAAAGAGGAATCATAGAAAAAGAAGAAGACTTGGTATATGATTTAGGGATTTTGTATCAATGTGTACAAATCCACAGGCTGTTTATCTGCACACTCCCTCATTCAAACATATGTGATATTTAACATGGGTTGACTGTATGCAAAATGCTCATCTGTACACTTAAATAGTTAAGGAGTATTTGCATGTTAGACTGACCATGGTATACAGTAATGTATACAAGTCCACATTTTTTGAAGTATCACTATCAGGATTGAATTTTGGCCCTCACTATCAATAATCTTTCAATTCCTTAATTCCCCCCATTATACCTCCCCCTCTTTTTCCAGACAACGGTGTGCATTGGACCTGGATATCCAGGTGAATATCCAGGTGTGTGGTGTAACAAACAGGTGGACCTACAGAAGGAAAAGATCTGTTTGAGGAGACATTGCCCAGGGGGTCATGGAGCATCTCTAAAGCTTACATTTGCATACAAAGTATGCAGCTCTACTATTATTGATAATTGAAAGAGAATGCCTGCTGCTATTATCATCCTAACATTTGTACCAATATTTACCATTACTTGCTATTATCAAGTGGATATTTTTACTATTTTTATTTTAAACAAAGGCACTGGAATGAAAGAGGGTAGATTTCAGATGACTAAGGACTGCTAATTGTAAAGCTTCCTCTGCCACAGGAGATTTAATAATTAAGTAAGCAGATAATATCCTCCTTATTGAGGAGATTTAGGAAACCACAAGGACATTAAATTACTTTAGTGTTTAACATCAGCAGAGGGAGAGGGAAAAGCATTACAGCTGGTTTTTATTACCCATGGAGCTATTTTGGTTATTGTGAACAGCACAATGCTAAACAGTTTCTGTATCCTCCTTTGTTGCGGGTGGTTCAGTTCTCAGTGGTTAAAGCATAAATAAAACTAACATTTTTGCTCTTAAAATGCACATTTTAAAGTTGAATCCAAAACAGCTTTTCAAATTATAACATTCCACTACTGCTTATCTCTGCTACTCTAGTGTTCTCAAGTTAAGAACACTTAGGGCAGTGATGGTGAACCTTGGCGCTCCAGCTGTTGTTGGACTTCAATTCCCAGAAGCCCAAGTCTCTGTGAATCCACACCAATGGGTTTACTGTGGATGTTCTTGGACCTCAATTCCCAGAAGCCCAAGTTCCTGTGAATCCACATGCAGTAAGCCCATTTGTGTGGATTCACAGGGACTAGGGCTTCTGGGAATTGAGGTTCAAGAACCATACCTGTCAATCTTCCCAGATTGGCCGGGATTTCCTGGTTTTAGGCGTCAATTTCTGCCCTTTCCTGCTCCGCGCTGCCGAAACCCCGGATTTCGGCAGCAGGGGAAAGGAGGCACTGCGCAGCGCATCTGTGCAGGTCGCGTTGCACGCATGCGTGGAAGGGATCTACACTTCCGTAGCTCCCTTCCATGCATGCACAGAAGGCTACGCCGCATGCGTAGAAGGCTATGCAAGGGGCGTAGCCCTCCACGTGCATGCGTACAACGCGACCTGCGCAAACCCGGTCTGCGCAGGTCCCGGATTCGCCGGAGCCGCAGTTGACAGGTATGCCAAGAACATCCACAGTAAACCCATTGGTGTGGATTCACAGACACTTGGGATTCTGGGAATTGAAGTCCAACAACAGCTGGAGTGCCAAGGTTCACCATCACAGACTTAGGGTGTATTCCAGGGTAGTTTATATGCTTTCAGACCTCATTCTGTCGACATCAGCAGAGAAGTCCTATAGCAAACATTCTCTTCAGAAACTCCTTCACCAAAGCTGGACAAGAGGGCTGGAGCACTTTCTGGAACTAGGTCTCAGCACTACAGAGACAGAGGAAGTAGCCAGGTATCTCACACTGGATTTAGGCTTATAAACATTATTTTGTTTTTGTTTTTTAAATCCCAGGTTCAATACCTAGTCTCTGGCTTAACCAAATTTATCTAATTAAGAAGAAAATATATTTTATCCATGTGGGTGTTGAAAACCTTTTTTAGAGCCATGTTACTATTCAACTTTTATACTTATAAAAGTTAACTTCAAATAATATAAACATATTGTAAAAACGCTCGTTGATAACAAAGACTAAGTACAGTGGAACCTAGGTTAACAAATGACTTGGTTAACCTAAAAATTGCATAACAAAAGGAAATCCATAGAAAATAGTGGGTCAGTTTGTGAAAAAATATCCAGAATGGATTAATTGGTTTTCAATGCATTCCTATAGAAAACCACATTTCAGTTACAGTATTTTGGTTTTCAATGCATTCCTATGGGAAATTGCATTCAATGCATTCCTATGGGAAATTCGGTTAAAGTAATTTTTGTTGTAAGAAATGTCCCGGAGAACGTGTTAATTACATTAACCAAGATTCTACTAGAAATCCTTCCATCTTGAATGAAAAAAGTAAAAAAAAAACTTTTTGGCTACAAGCCACTATGTGGTGGCTCAAGTGGTTAAGATGCTGAACTCAGCTACTGAAAGGTCTGAGTTAGATTCCCGAGTACTGCATGGCGGAGTATGCTCCCATCTGTGTCCCAGCTCCTGCCAACCTAGCAGTTTGAAAGCAAGAAATTTCAAGTAGACAAATATGCACCACTTCAGTGAGAAGGTAAACAGCGTTCCATGCACTCCAGTGTTGAGGCATGCCTGCCACTTGTCCACGGAAACGTCTGCAGATGCAGAAAGTGCTAGCTCTTTGGCTATAAACAGAGATGAGCACTGAACCCTAGAGTCGGATACGACTGGCTTTCAAGAAAGGGCGATCTTCACCTTTACCTTTACCACTATGATTATCCAGCTGCTCTCTCTGAGTGTTCTTGTTTGCATGAGTGATTTATTTTGGGCACAAAGTATAACAACCTCCCTTGGAATTGGATGGTTTGTTTGCATCTTCTTGAGCAATAAGTCAGTCAGTCTCTGGTTACTGTACTGTATGCTTCACTTTTTAAACAATACTAGTTTTGTGCAGGGAGATTTTGTACAAAATATGGATGCATTCTCTGTTGGATCGGGGCTGCGAAGTGGCGGTTGGGTCCTGGAGGAGACTGGTCAAGCAATGAGACACGAGGCAAGATGGAGCGAAGACCAGTGATTTAATGAGGCAAACCATCAGTATTTATCATGTACAGGCTGCATGCAAAAGAACTGCGATCTGGCAGAATCCATATGCCATGTTTACATGAGTTAACAGGGAAACTCTTCAGGGGAGTTAATTAACTAACTTAATCAATGACAGGGGAACTCCATTGTTCCAAGCTATCTGGGGTAAACATGTGGCTGGTATTGGTTTTAGGATTTAAGGTAATCCGCAGATGCGAGATTACCCATTACATGACTAGCGAGTTAGTCATTAGCTTCCTATTGTTCGAGCTGCTTGTCAGGTCAGCTGTGGGTGAATTAAACCCTATCTAATATTCCGCTCCCCCAATTTCTGTCCCTTCAGGAACCCCTGGTAACGAGGTGATCACCCATCACCGGGGTTCTGTCAGGGCCAGTATACCAATTGTGTGCGCAGATACCACAATTCTCATTCTGAAATCACAGTGAAAATTTGATTCCTTGAGACATACTTTCTTGCCTCAGAACAAGAAATTTAATTTAAACATTTAATATTCCTAATTTAAATCTAGATCAGTGTTTCCCAACCTTTGGCTTTTGGACTTCAATTCCCAGAAGCCTAAGTCAATTCCCCAAAGCTCTGATCAGCCAATGTACTGAGTTAGGTTTCTGGGAATTAAAGTCTCCATGTGGGGCGTGTGCCTCACATTGGGAACCACTGATCTAGATTAAGCTAGTCCATAATCAGATCATTCAATCAGGGTCTCTTGAACACTTTTAGTTTAGTTACTCAATTTTTATTGGGATAGTTCTTAGACTGTACTTGGCTTGTTCATCTATTCTATATCCTAAGATTGCTAAAAATATATATCTTACCTGTTCCTAATGTCTCAAATTCTTCAATTCCAAAAGCTGTATCTCCCTGCCCTCATAATTCTTGCACCATGCTGTTTGATTGATTTATGGAAAAGGTAAATGAAGTAGCAGGAATTTCTCATTGTCATTTAGTTTCTGTTACTGAATGACTTTAGATATTCCAAAGAGAGTTGGTAAATTTTAATTTTTTATGATTCCTAGGGGGAAATCAACTAGTTTGAGACAGGAAAACCCTCTTCCATCTGGCAGTGTGTGTTGTGTGTTTAAAAAGAGCAAAAGGAGAGCATGTTTCCTCTTCTGGGAAGCAGTTAATGAAAACGATGTTGCTGTCACTTCCTCTCAAAAGAATCTGACTGTTGATTTAATCAGCACCCTGTGCCCTCTCTACGTATTATCATCAAAAAAATTACTAGTAATTAGTAACTACAAGTTTTTGTCACATAGACATCTCTGTTAATTACTTTGGCCATGTTTAGGTTTCTTTTTCTTAGTGATATATTCTTGTTCTTTCCATTGTTTGACCCCATGTTCCGTTGTCCTTGTTGCTCAGGAAAATGTGACTTATCACATTGTGATCCTTGGCTTTGTTGTTTTGTAAATTAGACTGCTTCTCCCAAGTGCAAGGAAGGTTTCATCTCATTTCAGGACATTGTGTTCTTTCCTACCTGAAGGTTAGAAAACTAGACTAAGAATGGGCTGCTATGGGCAGACAGCTTAGATAAGCAAAAATAGCCTATAATAGAGTTCCTCTTCAAAAATCTGAACTTAGAAAAGTTAATTTTAGTGCTAACTAAAATTCAGTGGCTAGAGTTTCAGATTCTGAGACTTGTGATCCCAGCTCTGTAAATTTCAGCAAAGGTCAGGGCTGACCCAAAATAGAACAGAACTGAGGTTGGGGAAGGTGGGATAAAATATAGGAATGAACAGCATCTTTCAATCTGTATCACTCTTGTCCTTTAAATGAGGCATCATACCATGTTATTAGGCATGAAATTAAATGCTGAAAGGTATGCATTTCAAGATAATAGAGAGCATTGTATCTAAAGATGGGTGCAAATGGAGGAAAAAGAAACTGAGGGACATCTAAGTCTGATCTGCATGTCCACAAAGCGCAATTTCAACAAAATATTGGTACGAGTGTAGTGTCAGTGGGCATTTTCCCATATTAAGCTTTGTTAAACTTTGTTAAGGTCATTAAGCCTTGGGGTCCGACCCCCTGGATTTATTTGTTATCATGTAACTTTGTATGATATATTTTGTATTCCTGTTCTGTGATTAACTGTTTTCTTTATTGTATTTATTGTATTGTATTTTGATACACTGTATTTTGTATGCTTTTTCTATGTTGTAATTGCCTCTTTGGGTCGCCCATTGGGCTGAGGAAAGTGGGATACAAATAATAATAATAATAATAATAATAATAATAATAATAATAATATTTCCATGGGGTGACAATGGAATCACACACTTCCTTCTGGTGAGACACCCAAACCTTGACTGATAAATTATAGAAGAATCTTTATTGTTCCCATCAGTCAAGTATCATCGCAATTATAGTTTCACTTGTCTCAAATGCAAAGCAGGAAGTGGTCAATAACAAGCTAGCCAGCTGCCCTCCATTTCACTATGTCATTTGTGGGAAAAGTGGTTGGCCAGGGAAGGGGGAGGGAGACCATTATGTTTTCAGATTCATGAATTCATTTACAGAACCATGGCTTTCTGTTTAAGAAAGAATGGCCTGCATTTCCCAATGAAATTTTATCTCTGAGGAAGCTCTTTCCCTCTTCCTCTTCATCCTCTCTCTCTTGTTTTGTCTCTGTCATCCTGTTGACTTTTTTTCCTTTGGGGATAGTACACAGACAAGAAAAATGACTCTACAATTATGTCTTGACAGGAAGAAGCTGAAACATAAACCATGTGCCACTTTTAACACTATGATTATTGCACTACTTGTCATTATTTGTGTGGTATTTGCCAGGAAATATTATTGCTAAACAAAACAAACTGTTCCTTCATCCATTCTCAATTATGGGTTTGATCATATGGGCCCACTAAGAGAATAGCCTAGAGCTGTAGAGAGAGGTGGAGACCATATTTTGCGCTCGATGAGGACAATAATACGTCAGCTAACAAAACGGTTGTCACAGCTGGCCACTGTCTAGGCAGAGAAGCAGAGAACTTGAGGGTGCCCTTGGTGGGTATAGAAAGTGGCAATTATCCTATGGCAGAGTCTCTCTTTCCTATGATTGATGGAAGAAAGAATTAGGAAGAATCTTCCTGGCTGAAAAATGCTGAAACTATGATTAGGAACAAACAACCCTGTTTTGCATGGAACAGGAAGCAACCAAAGAAATCATTTTATGTATGGTGCCTTGGCTTGTCCTTGCTCTCTAGCTGATATATATCACGTGTAACAGCATAAACAACTTAATTCTAAGGTTCCAGTGTTGGCCTTTTCAGTGCTTTAATCTAACTAGTGACAGAAATACAGATGAGAAACCTGGAATAACAGCAACAGCTGTCTTCAAACAAGAGCCCAGGAAATATAGAGGTCAGTGCAAAAGGAATGATTACCTTTTGGTGAAGAGATGAAGTATAGCTGAGCATAATTTTGGCTTTTGGATTGTCCCATTCTCCTAAGATTTAACCGATCACATGAGAGAATGATTCTTGACTGAATCATGTTAGTGAATGAATGCTTTGCTTACAGTCAACATGTATTTAGTGCATTGGTAGGTAGGTAGGTAAAGGTTTCCCTTGCTTGAAAGCCTGTCATGTCCAACTCTAGGGTTCAGTGCTCATCTCTGCTTCAAAGCCAAAGAGCCAGCACTGTCTGCTTCTGCAGACATTTCTGAGGTCATGTGGCAGGCATGACTAGACACCGGAGTGCGTGGTACACTACTATCTTCCCACCGAAGTGGTCCCTGTTTATCTACTTGCAATTTCTTGCTTTCAAACTGCTAGGTTAACAGGAGCTCATTCCATCCTGCAGTACTTGGGAATCGAACTGCTTACCATCCGCCTCCAAGTCAGCATCTTAGCCACTTGAGCTAGATAGATAGAATTTAAAATTGGCCCAGATTTGGATCAGAATGCTCTCTATTTTATAGTTTGTCCTGCATTTTATCCAGAAGTTTAGGATCTGGGCTGGACTGTAGAAGTTACTAGGGGAAGTGCTTGGAACCAAGGCATGATAATAAAGATAGTCTCTGAGATCATCTCTGAAACACAGGAATTGTGTGTTCAAATCAGGGCTCTCCAAAATGGTTAATACTGTGTTGGTGCTATCGAAAAATTAAAAATCAACAAAACAACTCATTCAGAAAGCCAATGGAAGCGTGGTGCCAAAATGGCCGCCGCGCTCTTTGCGCCCCCCCCCCCCCACCGGACGAAGCCATCCGGGTAGTTAGGGGCATGGCCAGCACCCTAATAAAAGGGCTGGCCACGAGGCAGCCGTGCTGCCATTTTGGCGAACTTTTATCTTTAATTGATTGATGATAGCTCACCAAGCAAGGGAAATCATTGCTTGACATCTTATTCATGCAGTAGCCATCAAGGGATGAGAGATTGGGAGAGAGTAAACAACAATATTAAATTTATGCAGCACTTGTGCAGGTTTTCCTATACCTTGAGAGTGGACGAGAACATATCTGTCATAACAATCATAACTACTTGCTAGCTTTCAGGAAAGGATTATATTCAATAATTTCATCTGACTACCCACACAAGTAACTACTTTAAGGAGAAAAGGCATTTTGAAGAAATACAATCCCTTTTCTGTTTAAAAAAAATTGAAAGAAAATAAATACAGATACTTGAAAGTGGTCCTTTTACCTCCTTTTACCTCCTGTCTCATAGAATCATGCTATTAATTTTTCATCATCTAACCTGATCAAGCTCACTCTTAACCTTCTTTATACTTGAGGTTTTATTGACATATGAGTGAATGAATGCTTTGTTTGCAGTCAATATGTATTTCAGTGCATTCTTTCCTGTTCCCTACACTTTCCTGTTCTCTACACTTCAGACGCAGAGTATAAATTATATTTTTTGGAAAATAATGGTTCATAAGCAAATGTGAATCATGCTGTTGCCAAGGAAATTATTATTGTCTCAGTAACATTTGTGTGTGCCCATCCCTGCAAGGTGGGGGAGAGCTGCCTAGCAATGCTGCATGGGGAAGGGGATGGGGGGGAGAGAGAGTGAAACAGCCTTTTGAGGATTAAGCCAGAAGTGTGGTCAAAGTAGTAATCAAAGTCCAAAGGAAGATCCAGAGGCATCATCAAAATCCAAACAGAGGTCTGAGGTCCAACAAGGTAATCAGGCAGTCAGGGTTCAGAGGTAATGGAGTCACAGTGTCAGGTGAACAATAAAGTTGTCCTGGCGGGTTGGTAACAGGAATGAGCCTCCTTAAGAGGGCTTCTGATCAAGGCTCCTCAGCTGACATTGCTCTCTGTAAACAAGCTCTGGCTGTTCTCTGGCACAGCTGGAGCTCATTATGCAGGTGGTATCAATAATGTTCTGAGGGTGAAGGTTCAGCCTCATCACTGTCAGATGAATCCTCAGCGATCACAGGTTCTATGTTTGACACTCCTTGATCATCAAGAGGAGGCAAATCCATGCTCAGAGCGGGCTGAGATGCTGGCTCCCAGCATACCTGTCAAGTAACCCATTTTCCCTTAGAAAACCCCTTATTTTTACCCCTCTTCCCGCCCCCTCCTGTTTTATTAATTTCCCTGTAATATCCCCTTTAAATAAAAAAAATCCTGACTGGAGTCCTCACAGGCAAAGCTGCAGTATGTTTTTCCGGCCACCAGAAGTCGCCACGTGGCAGGCTTTTCACTTGTGGAAGGGGAGTGAGAGAAGGTGGTGGGAGCGTTCTGTAGTTTCTTTTTTATTTCCCTCCTGCCACGTGGCCAATATGGAGGATTTGTTTTTGCTGCGGAGCCACCATGCTGGGAGGGATGGGAGTCAACTCTAGAGGTGAGTGATATTTCATATATGCAGGGGCAAATCAACTCTTGGTCTGGGGGCAGAGACTTCTCTCTCACTCTCATGCTTTATTGAGCTGTTTCTGCCCTGACTCCTGGCTGGAGGCTTCTGTTTCTAGAGTTAACTTGGGAGGGGTGGGGTGTGGGGTGTGGTGCTTGATCACTATATGAGATAGAGGCGGGTTCTGTTTCTGCTCTAGAGTTAACTTGGGTGGGGTGGGGTGGGGTGGGGGATGGTGCTTGATCACTATATGAGAGAGAGGGGGGGTTCGGTTTCTGTTCTAGAGTTAACTTGGGAGGGGTAGGGGGTGGGGGTCAGGGAATGGTGCTTGATCACTATATGAGAGAGAGGGAGGGTTCCATTTCTGTTCTAGAGTTAACTTGGGAGGGGTGGGGTGGGGGCATGGGGGATGGTGCTTGATCACAATATGCTAAAGGTAAAGGTTTCCCTTGTTCGAAAACCAGTCGTATCTAGAGTGCTAAGGTTCGCCATCATAGTCATAGGTTCCTAGAGCGGCCAATTTTTTAGAACAAGAAGCTGCTTTTTATATGAGAGAGCAGATTCAAAATACACGGGAAGAATTATCAGAGCTCATAGATCCAGTATGCTTGCACAGTTGTGTAAGGGGATCTGAGTTTGGTAAAGGTAAAGGGTCGCCCTTGCTCAAAAGCCAATCGTATCCGACTCTAGGGTTCAGTGCTCATCTCTGTTTCAAAGCCGAAGAGCTAGCATTGTCTGCATCTGCAGACATTTCCGTGGTCATGTGACAGGCATGACTAGACACCAGAGCACACGGAACACTGTTACCTTCCCACCAAAGTGGTCCCTATTAATCTACTTGCAATTTCTTGCTTTCTAACTGCTAGAATGGCAGGAGCAGGAACAAAGACGGGAGCTCATTCCGTCCTGCAGTACTCGGGAATTGAACTACTGACCTTCTGCCTCCCAGTCAGCATCTTAGTCACTTAAGCCACTGAGTAAACAAGAAAGAAAACAAAACAAAATTCCCCCAAGAAAATGGGGAAAGGGTTATTTGGCCCACACAGCTTTGTGCCCATTGCATCTACAATACCATCTAGCCATCTTATTTTTGGCCACACCCTTCTTTTGTCCTCCACCTTTCCCAACATCAAGGCTTTCTCAAGTGAATCCTCTCTTCTCATTTGATGTCCAAAGTACTTTAGCGTCATCTTTACTATTTGACCTTTAATGAGCAGTCATGGCTGATTTCTTCTAGGATCGACCTATTTCTAACACCACATTTCAAAGGCATCTATTTTTCTGCGCTCAGCTTTCCTAATGGTCCAGCTCTCACACCCATACATTACCACCAGGAATACCATTGCTTTGACTATGCAATTTTTTGTTAGCAAGGTGATGCCTCTACTTTTAACTATGTTCCCCAGATTTCTCAGAACTTGTTTCCCAAGCATCAGTCACCTTTTTATTTCACGGCTGCAGTCACCATCTGCAGAGATCTTTGATCCTAAGAAAGTAAAAACCCCACAGAGGGGTGTGGCCAAAATTTCCCTTATTTTCAAATCCAAAAGTTGACAGGTATGGCTCCCAGCCATCATCATCTGAGTCTGATTACACATTTATTCTAATAAATTATTTGTATTTGTTTTCTAATGCTTGGTGTTACAATTTAGAAATGGGGTGGAGTTGCGGGGGGGGGGGCGCGTTAGGTTAGTTGTATGAAAAACACACACATTCCAAACCTGGTCTCAAAGAAAATCCAACCAGAAGATTGGAAAGTTTTCAAATCCCATCAGAAATATGGGCATTGAATCTTCATAGGGAGTAGCTGAGTTGATTTACATTACTGCTGCACAAATTCCATAACCTACAAAGAGAAAAAAGAAGGGGTACTACTACACTGCAAAACATAAACATCTTGAACTGATCTTCTGTGACATAATAATGTGGTAGGAACTATACAAATCCATCCCCAGTTATTTTCAGTACTCCTGGTTCTTTGCATTGAGACATGTTATGAATGCTTGGGGTAATCCTTTTATGAATAATCCATCAGACTGAAGCCAGCAGTGAATGGACCCAAGTTCAAAACTAGAAGAACTCTTTCCAGACCTTTTTAAAATTGTTTTCCTTTCTCCTTACTTTTCCTTTTCCTTTTTGCCACCCTCATCCCTTTCTCTTTTTCTCCCTCTCTCTTTCTTGTTTGTCCACACCCAACAATCTGCTGGTGAATACAGAGCTCTGAGTGCATTGCTTCCCGAAGGCTTTTCTATTTCAGCCAAGTACTTAATGAAGGACAGCCATCCTTATGACAAACCAGAACTTATCATTGCATCCAAATGCAGTTAATCATTGCATTCATCTCACCTCACTGCAGATGACCTCTTCTTCATAATGCCTGTGATCCAGAGATGCGAAAGTCTACCTCTGTTGCTTTCGCTCTTCATTTCTACAAAACTCTTTTCATCCTGCCTAAAGGTGTGCATTGCCTTTGGACAAATGTGTCAAATAAAACTTTTTCAGCATATTTGCAAGGCCCCAGGAGTCAGAGGGGAGCAAAGATCCCAAGGTCTTAATTGGGTAAAATTGCATACTGGTTTTAAAGCTAGTATTTATGCGATAAGTTTAAAATGAGAAAAGATAAATAAAATCTCAGTAATTCCAAAGACGGAATGTGCTTTACTTTAGAAATGAGCCTTCCTTGCTTTTTCTCCTTATATCATGAAAGTCTTGTGGCTACAGCAACACTAATCCATTTAAGGAACAAGAATGATGGGAAGCAGAGGAAGGGACATAAACAGTACAGGGACAGCAGGTTCCCTCCATTGGCCTTTTAAGAAGAAATCAAAGAGGTGCATGCCCATTGCCCCTTTAAGGCACTTCACTCACTCTCTTCCTACTCATCACCTTAGGAAGCTCCTGGAGGCTTTTTCCTGCAGACTGGAACAACAAGAGGGAAATAAAAATAAAAGTGGCACTACATTGACCAGTGACTCATTCAGTCTATGAGTTGGCCTGATAGAGAAGTGGAAACACATAAGTACTGCCATGGACCCAAAAGAAGATCAGAGTGGATGATCTTCAAAATAGCAGGTTGGTCTTCATCTGCCCATCCTTTGTGGGGAGTGGCTTCCATATAACCTGACAATGAAAATGTATGTAATTTTTAAAGGAATTATTTGAAAACAAGCTGAAAGCATCTGAATTGGTCAAATGTAGTACATACTACAGAGGTACCTCGGATAAAGTCCGATTCGGATAAAGTCCAATTCAGATAAAGCCGCGGTTTTCATGCACACGTGATGCATCACATAAAGTCCAAAACCGCTAAAAAGGACGTTATCCAAGGTATTAGGTATAGGAACCTCAGATAAAGTCCATTTTTGAACATTATCCGATGCATCGCCCATTTGATTTGGATAAAGTCCAAAATTGGATAAAGTCCAAACTTGTGGAATGGAGTTCGGACTTTGAGGTTCTACTGTATTCTGAAGGAGCATCAGGAGAAGATGGAGATGGAGATGATGATGATATTGTACCTGCATGCCCTATAGTTGTTTTAAATGAAGAGAACAAATGTCACCCTAATTCAGAATAAAAACTTTTGGACACACATGGATTTTAACCAAGACCACAGAGAATATACTAATCCAACCATGGGATTGGAAGAATACATCTATAAATTTCAGTTTCTCCCATATTCAGTTAAAAATCTCTCAAACATCAATCCAAAGCAGAAGAAATTTGCACATTTTCGATAGTTATTATAAATGAACTAAAACAAAATTGCAATGTGTTCCTATTACGCTATAAGGAAGGATACTTTTTAGTCAAAAAGCAGCAAGGAATGTGAATCCATCCAATAATTTTAAGTAGAATTTTTACATATTTTGAAATTTGAGGAGGGAGATGTTTGTCTACCCATCCACTTCCTTTGTTCCAATATGAATGATGCATTTTTTAAAAAATAAGTGAACCTTGTGAGAAATAATAGTGCATTTAGAACTTTTTTTAATCTAGGGCAGCATCTGAGAGAAAGGAAAGGTGGAAATTATTATGGGCCTTGCTATTGTGAACTTGTTTTGCCTTCTGTATAACTGGAGACACAGTACAGCAGCACATGGGGTAATGTATGTCAGGCCGCCTACTGTGCTGAGACCTCTACACAAGCTGAGCACAGCAGGGTGAATGTCGCTGGGATTTGTTTTACAGGAAGCCTTCATTTCCTTGCTTTGGAGGGGTTAAGTGAGCCACTTCAACCACTGTTTCCCTTTGGGCATTAGGCTATGGAAAGGCAGCTCCAATTTCCCCCGAGGACTATGCCAGCAGAGAGCAGCTGTCAAAGGAGAACAGCGGGACGCAATGAATCAATGTATTCCCTAGCCAGTTTGGCCAACTTTGGGCTGTCCACTCTCATGCTGTGACAGCCCCTCAGTGACCACCAACTTGAAGCTGTCAAATTCATCCCCGACAGGTTTTTGCCCCAAGGGACCCAGTGTCCAGGTTTATTCTGGAAGGAACCAGGCTGAATTTAGCCTTAAAAGTCTTTCTTGTGGTAGTAGAGTAAAACTGAGTACAGAAAGTTTGGGCAGGTTTTATCAAGAAGTATACTAACAGAAGGGTCCTTTAAAGCTCATTTAGTAACATCAGTGTAAGATTTATTACCATCTAAGTGATTATGGAAGGAAACAACAAGGGGAAGTTGGTACATCCCCAGTACTGGGTGACTGGAAGCTAGCCCAGTACTGAACTCTAGTTTTCTCCTAACCTTATCCGTGCAATAGCCAAAATTGGATCAATCTAAGCTCCTGCGAACCTAGCAGTTCTATAGCAAGAAATTGCAAGTTAGGTAAATAAGTACCACTTCAGCGGGAAAGGTAACAGCATTCCATGCACTCTGATGTCTAGTCATACCTGCCATATGACCACAGAAACATCTGCAGATGGAGACAGCACTGGTTTGTTGGCTGTAAACAGAGTTGAACACCACCCCTAGAATTCAATTTGGCTCGCTTTCAAGCAAGGGATACCTTTATCTTTGACTTATTACAAATTTTCTATACATTGCTGAAATTCTGTTTTGTAACACTTGAACAACATCATCACCATGATCATTCCGAATTGGGCACCTATACAAATTGGAAATTAAATTAAATTAAGTTAATAAATTATTATGTTGTGTAGGATTAATCTAGGTGTCAGTGCAAACATGCAATATATGCCTACTTGCTTTTGAAGTATCTGCTGTAATCAAGATGAGATGGGGAAAACAAGATTGTTTATTAAGGTTACAGAATTTAAAACTGAATTTTCAACATTAGCCATTTCCCTGAAACCATATAACTTTCAATACCATTTTAAGGTAAGATAAAAGATTGGAAAAATACATCTAAACCATTGGGTTTCAGAATTGATTTGTTTATTGTGTCTCATGACTTTGATTTATTAAAACCTTTCTGTTGTTGATTAATAGGTTCTGGAAGAAATGTATTATACCATAGCACTAATATAGGTTTTTTTATTCTTTATTTTTAATCATAGTTTTACTTGGAACTGCATTCTTTTCTTAGAAAGTTTAGCACGACATCTGCCACTGACATGTATGGCTGCAATAATATTAAAACAATGAACAGTAAACCCCCAGTTAATGATGTGTTCGTACAATGTCGCTTTCAGTTAACGACGTGACCTTTTGTGAAAAGTCATCTCTTGGTTAACTATCTGGCATCGTTAACTGAGGCACCATGTTTCATCTCCTACCTTCCAAGCTGGAAAATCACCGTTGGGGTGTGTGTCCCTGTTTCTGGTTCACTGTCTCCCCAGCAGTGTGTGGGAGGCTTGGAGGACCTATTCTGCACTATTCCCACCTTCCTAGGTGCTCCCTGTGCCGCACAACAGCTGATTATAGTTGTGGCCACCATTTTGTTTGGGTTTTTTGCTTTTTCAAAATGGTGGCCACAACTATTATCAGCTGTTGCATGGCACAGGGAGCACTTAGGAAGGCGGGAATAGTGCATAATCGGTCCTCCAAGCTTCCCACATACTGCTGGGGAGACAGAGAGCCTGAAACAGGGACCCCACCAACGGTGATTTTCCAGCTTCAAAAGGTAAGAGATCTCGTCAAAGGGATGGGCTGAGGCACGGATCGCCTCCCCCCAGCCTTCCAGAGGTGGCAACAGTGGTGGAGACCCGAAAATGGGTAAATTTATTTGCCCATTTTTGGGTCCCCGCCACCCGTGGGGGTGTCAGGGGAGGCAATCCAAGCTGTTACCGACCCCACCAGACCTTTTCCAATGATGCTGGAAGCAGAAACCTGCAGCAGACAAAGGGGTTTACCCTGGGGTTTCTGCATGGAGCATCATCTGAAAAGGTCCGTGGGGGTCGGAAACAGCTTGGATCGCCTCCCCCGACCCCCCCTCCCAAAAAAGGTGGCAGGGGTGGTAGGGACAAAAAATGGGTGAAAAAAACCCGTCATTTTCCCCACTGTTCTGGCTTAGAGCAGCGGGGGGGGGGGGGTGTCACGGGGGGTTGGAAACAACATGGAATGCCTCCCTGGAGCCTCCCAGAGGAGGCTGAGGTGGCAAAGCCAAAATGGGTGAAAACTTTTCTTTTTTTGAGAAGCCCTCGTAGTGGATGGACAATCAGGCAGTGTTTTGGAAGGATTTTGAGTGGCACCTCTCCCCCCCCCCCCCCCCACCTCAAGCCAAAGGTTTCCAGCCGGGGCAAGGATGCACCCCGCCAGCTCTCCAGTGACTGAGCCTGGATGTGAGGCTTTATCATGATTTATTTATATCCTGCTTCCCTCAGCCCGAAGGCGACTCGAAGCGGCTACCAACAGTAAACAAAATACAGAATAAATACAAAATAAATAAATACATAATAATATACACAAGTCAAAAATACAGCAAGTACAATAAATACAATTCTAATAAAATGCAATAGCATATTGGGGTACAACAGACAACCCAACAGTGGCAAAACATACAGATCAATTCACCCCAGCCCCCCCCCCCCGAAAAGTCCCAGAGTCATAAAACAATGAACCTACTGCCACTGTAAGCCCAAAGTCCTAGCCAGCAGCATGGCAGTGGTGGAGGGGAGATCCTGGGTGCTGACGAGAAAAGTTCATGGCGGCTTCCACCTGCATCAAATCCCGGGAGCGGATGTGTGTTTTTCTGCCTCCCAGTTAACGATGTAGAAACATCGTTAACCGGGGGTTTACTGAACTTGCAAACAGTTCTTTAGAAAGACTATTCATATGTTTCTTCAGATTTTCAGCATAAGATTTCCTTCTGTGCTATACTTTCTCTGGCCACCAATTGTATCTGTAGTACATGTGGGGAAACCCCTTGCAAACAGATCACATTTGTGCAACTATGTGTTTGGAATTCAAGGTTGCATGCATGTTAGTTGATTTACAGCCGAGGCTTAAGTGCTTTACCTGAATCAGTTCTACCACTGTATTGTACAGTCAGATGTGCAAGGAATATGTGACTTATTGTGCAATTCAATTGTGTAATTCCTTGTTACTGAGTTCAGTGACAGGCACAATTGCCCCAGTGTAACTTTGCAGTACACTGGCAAGTGCACAATACTAAGCACTGTGATAAATATTTTAAAAAGACTGATGTTGTTGCTTCTAGATTTTTATTTACAATATCAGATGCTGCTTGTAGTAGTAGTGACTGGGAAGAATTTTTCTGGGCTGGGGTAACTGTCTGTCTATCCAGCACTAACCAATTGTTCTTTCTTGCCTCTGAATTCAAAGAGAACCCGATATCACCAACATTGCAGTCCTCGAGAAGGCAAATGTAAATAGCATTGAAGCTTCCATCACAGGCCATTGTCTTAGATGACTAGAGCATGTCTGCCATATGGGTGGTTCCAGGCTTTCTCGCCAAATTCTTCATGGGGAACTTAGTTCCAGTACTAGACCTCGCGGAGCTCCTTTGAAGCATTAAAAGACCAGCTGAAACAAACGATGAAGGTGTCAGGTATAAACCCATAAACTTGGGAAGCAGTGACTATAGATCACCCATTTTGGTGCCAAACCATCTCTGGTGCTACTGATCACTTCAAAGGAGAATGCCACAGACATGAAAAGGCTAAGTGACAAACATGAAAGCTTCATCAAACTCAACTATGTCCTCCACCATCTATTCAGTGTAATATGTGTGGCCGCATGTTTCATGCCAGGATTGGTTTATTGAGTCACCACAGACACAGCCATTAATTGATAAAATGACTTTCAGATTTAGTGTATGCTCGGATATGAGTAGCAGACGACAATGACGAGGAGTGACTGGGAAGAACTTTACTGGACTGGGGTAACTGTCTATCCAGCACTATCAATCAATCAAATTCTTTATTACAGCCCAAGGCCAGTGTTACAATATCACAAAATCAAGCTGCTTGACACAAGTGAGGCAACCTAATAAAACTATCACAAAATCATGAACACTAGATTATTTATACAATAGCAACATACAACCAGAATTTCAAGGTTGTTATTTCTATGTCCTGCAAACATATTCTATGACAGTCAAGTTATAATTTGAAAGCATTTTCCTTATTCCTTTGATTTTATCTTCTATCCAGCACTAGCCAATTGTTCCTTCTTGCCTCTGAATTCAAAGAGAGACCTATATACAGTATATAAGTAAATATTTTTTCCTTCTACAAATGTCTCTGAGCGAGCGCTAATGAGAATGCAAGCGTGGCGCCAAAATGGCCGCCGCGCTCTTTGCGGCCCCCCCCCCACCGGACGAAGGCATCCGGGTAGATAGGGGGCGTGGCCAGCACCCTTATAAAAGGGGTGGCCATGAGGCAGCCGAGCTGCCATTTTGCGAAGCGACGGAGCGGAGAAGTTTTTCCCTCTTACCTCCGTCGCTATTGCTCTTTGCCGGGAAGCCTCTTTTGGCGCAGATTTTCCTTCCTTCTTCGGCTTCCCACTAGAGACCAGCTATGCCCTCTAAGAAGAAGGCAGCTGCGAATTCGGTTCGCTCTGCGAGGAGGCGCCAGCCGGGTCGGAGGACTGCGACTGCGCCTCCCCAGCAGCCTCCTTTGCCAGAACCCACCGGGAGCGGTGGATGGGGTCGATAGCCCCTTGGCCCGAGGCGGGGGCTGCGGCCCCCGGCCCTCAGGCAATGACCACTGCCCCTGGCATGGTTCACTCTTCGGGGCCTTCTTTACTTGGCCCACAGCTTCCTACGGGGGGTTTTAGCCATGGGGGGTGGTTGGGTTCCCTGCCCTGGCAGGGCATGCCCCTGGCCCCTCAAGGACCGGGCCTGGGCTCTTGGCCGTATCCGGGCCCCGGGGTCCAGGGACCTGGACCGGCGCCTGCAACCTGCGGGCCGACCGCCCCTTTGCCCCCTCTGGGCACCGGGGGCTATGTCAATGTTGAGGCCCTTCTGGCCCGCGTAGCGGCCCTCGAGGCATCTCTCGCGAGGGTCAACAACCCAGGGCCCCCCTTTGGTTGCAAGTTGATGCTCCGTCTGCCGGGCAGCGGCAGGCAGCAGGACGGGTCGAGCTGCCCGAGGCGCATGGGCCGGCAGCGGCCACTGCCTCGCAGCTCCCCACGCAACAGGCGCTGTGAACTGGTGCTGATCAGGCCCCATCGGCAAGCTCAGTTGCGATCGTGAGCTCCGACGCCCCCGGTGGGCCGGAACCCCCGGTGGGGGCGGCCCATGGGGGTGCACCATGTGAGTATGCGGTTCAATCTAGTGCACCCACACACCTAGCTACATTGGGGGGAGCATTTCAGTGGCCGTGGCCTCGTACGGGTGGCGCGACGGTTCAGCCGTCACCGGCACACCCGGCGACTTCACCCCTGATACAGGGCCCTGTTTGGGGTGGTGCCTCCTACTCAGTTGGGAACGTGCTAGGGGTGACTGGGTTGGTACAGGCTCCTTCTACTATGCCCACGTTGCCCACCGTGCCGGTCTCGGCGTTGCCGACGGCGGGGTATTCCTTGCCCCTTGGGGATCATCTGGCCCAGTCTACCAAAGAGGAGATCTGGTGTGGGGAGTATGTGGACATCTTCTCCCTTCTTAACGGAGAGCCCACCAAGGAAGAGAGGGAGGGGCAGGATGAGAAGGATAAGGAACAGGCACGTCGTCGTAAGCCGCCACGCACGTGGGCCAACTGGTTGCCAGTGTACCTCATATACATGGCGGTTTACCTCAGGGCCGGCCCGATCTGGCCATCCCGATGGTCCAGTATTTGGACAACATCTACCGGGCGATGGTTGACTTCCCGGGCCTGTCATCGTTGGCTTACGTTGAAGAATTCCATATGCGTGTTTCCCTGCACCCTGAGATGAGGTGGGATGAGCCCTGCCGGAAGCTGTGGCTTCTGTACATGACTCCCACGTGCCCTGCGCCTGGGGAGAGATACCATTGTGGACATGCTGTCCAGCGAGCAGTCCCAGCGCAGGCACCCCGCCAGGTGGCGGGGCAGGGGGTTCCAGCCCGCCTGCTGTGCTGGACCTTCTCATCCAATGGCTCCTGCAATAGGAAGAATTGCAAGTACAGGCATGAGTGTCGTCTTGTGCTGGTCCCCATGCTGCCTCCGCCAGCCCCAGGCCTGGAGGGATGCGGGGCAGGGGTAGGGGTGGACAAGGGGCCGGCAAGACTGCCGCGGAGGGAGCTGGTCCACCGAAAGGCTCCCTTCCCAATTAATGTGGACATGTTGGAGCGTTGGCTTGCATTGTACCCCAGGAGGGCGGACGCAGCTTACCTGCTTCCAGGCTTTCAAATGGGGTTTCGTATTCCTTTCATGGGGGATAGGTCCCCCCCCCCCAAGATGCACCCAACCTTTTGTCACTTAGAGGACGGGAGGAGGTGGCTGCTGTCAGCATTACTAAGGAGGTTGACGCGGGCAGGGTCGCTGGCCCTTTCCCTGCACCCCCGTTCCCCAACCTTAAGGGCTTAGTGCCCAAAAAGTCACCGGGCGAGTTCCGCCTGATTCATCACTTGTCCTACCCAGCCGGCCGGCCGGTCAGTGATGCTATCCCTGATGACCTTTGCTCGGTCGGGTATGCATCCTTTGACCGGCCGCTGCGCATGGTGCGCTCATGTGGCCCGGGTGCGCTGTTAGCTAAGTGCGACATTGAGTCTGCCTTTCGTCTCCTGCCGGTGCACCCGGGCGACCTTGAGTTGCTGGGTTTCAAGTTCGGGGTGAATATTATTCTGATAAGGCCATGCCTTTTGGCTGTTCCATCTCATGCTCGGCCTTCGAGCGTTTCAGTACCTTTCTACAGTGGGCTTTTGTCCGCAGGTCAGGGTCTCGGTCTGTAGCCCATTACCTGGATGGTTTTTATTCGGGGGTGAACGGGGCTGGGACACGTGCACACGTCTCCTCAACACATTTCAGACGCTAATGGAGGAACTTGGTGTCCCTTTAGCGCCCGAAAAGACCGAGGGCCCATCTACTCAGCTAGTATCCCTGGGGGTGGAGATTGACACGGTAGCGCAGGCTTCTAGGTTACCAGGCAAAAGGTGTTGAGGATAGTGGCCCTCATCTCAGACTTGCTTGCTAAACGCAAGGCTTCCCTTCGGGAACAGCAGGTGCTACATGGTCACCTTAATTCGCTTGCAGAGTGGTCGCACCTGGCGGGGCATTTGCTCGGCGCTTGTGCGACGCCATGACAGGCTTATCTAGGCCCCACCATATGGTAAGACTGACCCGGGGCATCAGGGCAGATATGCTTATAGCTCCAGCTCCTGAGGGAGTTCAATGGGGGTCTCATTTTGGAGGTCTGACCTCCTGGCTTCACCTCGTTTACAGATACAGTCTGATGCCTCTGGATCCCTGGGTTATGGGATGTACTTCAATGGGAAGTGGGCCTATGGTGGGTGGCCGCCAGCCTGGTCGGGCACGGGTCGCCTGAGAGATCTCACGTATCTGGAATTTTTCCCATTCTGGGGGCTTTGATGCTATGGGGTGAGGAGTGGGCCAACTCGGTGGTGCATTTCTGGTGTGACAATGCAGCCGTGGTCCACATTGTCAGCTCACAGACTTCTAAATCACACGGGGTCATGGACCTGGTGCGCCAGTTCGTACGGTGCAGGCTGTGCCTTAATGTACTGCTCAGGGCCAGGCATGTCCCAGGGGTCAATAACGATATTGCTGACGCTTTGTCCCGCCTGCAGATCTCCCGGTTCCGCGCCTTGGCCCCGGATGCGGAGGAATTTCCCTCGCCACTCCCGGAAGAGATATGGAACCTTGGCAAGGAGAGGTGAACCGGGCGATCGGCATGTCACTGGCGCCGCGCACGCGTAAGGCGTATCACCACGCATTCATTTCTGCCAGACACCTGGCCAATCCCAGTGGCCCACATCCTCCGATTCATGGTTTACCTGCATGCCCAGGGCCTTGCACCCCGCACCATGGAATCCAGGCTGTCAGCGCTGGCTTTATGGCCAAAGTGGGCGGTCATGCGGACAGGACCCCTGACTTCCGTGTGAGACACAGTTTGGAGGGGTGGGTGCGGGAGCGTGGGCGTAGCCCGGACGACCGCCACCCAATTTCCCCTGGGGTACTTACCCAACTGGCACGGGGCTGGCATGACCTATGTTTGATAGGTGTGGGGCAGCCCTGATTCATGCGGCTACAACGGTGGCCTTTTTTGGAGCGCTCCGCATCAGCAAGCTTGTGATGCTGTCTAAGGCGGATGCAAGTCGTAGGGCACTGGAACTCGAAGATGTCTATGTTTGCAATGATTGGGCTCAGTTGAGGATATGCTCCTCTAAAATGGATCAGCACGGCGTAGGCAGTGGAGTAGACTGCTACGATGCTCCTTGGCAGACATCTGTCCGGTTGGTGCCCTACAGGAGTTCCTTGCACTGCGTGGCACGCACCATGGCCCGTTTTTCTGTCACCAAGGTGGGTCTCCCCTTACTAAATTTCAATTTTGGAGGGTGACCGGGAAGGCACTAGCCAGTGTTGGCCTCCCTGGGGCTCGTTGCGGCACCCATTCATTCGGGATAGGGGCGGCTTCTACTGCAGCTGTTTTTGGGTACTACGGGGCTGAAATACGCCGCATGGGAGGGTGGGGATCACAATGTTTTCAGTTTTGTGTTCGCCCACTTCAACCGTGAGTACCGGTTTAGTCACTGCACTGTTTCTCCCCCCCTTTTTTTCCTTGACAGACCCTGGGTGTCGTATTACACCGGTGACAGTATGGCTGGTGGGCCATAGCCATGTGCACAGGGCAGCGCGTTACACTGCACAGGGCAGCGCGTTACGCTGCGGCGACAGAGTGGGGACCCCGACTGGGACTGGGTACATCCGCACGTCTCAGGTGGTACGGTAAGCGCGGCATGTTATGGCGGGAACTGTTGCCATTCCTTTTCTACATCAGGGATGCTGACTCGCCGGATGTCCTGGTTATGTACCTTGGGGGCAATGGCTTGGGACAGGTCACTGGCCTATCGCGGAAGCTTGCAATTTGCAGTGACTTCGCCTACTCACATTGTGTGGCCTGCCACAACCCTCAATTGGTCCGACATGATACTGCGGTACGCTTACAGGGGAGCGTTCGGCCTCCAGGCTCTTGACCGAGCTCAACGCTCCGTGCATGGGGCTATTGCCTGGTTCCTTTTCAACAAAGGTGGGGGTCGTGTCATTCGCCTCCCTACAATTAGTATGCAAAATTATGAGCCTTACTCAGGGGATGGGGCCCATCTGTCGCAGGGAGGTATGGACCTCTGGTTAGTGGACTGGCGAGCAGGCCTGTTGACCGAGCTGACGGTCTGGGGGGGGCGGTGAGCCTTTTGGGAACCCTCCCCGTGTGGCGGGTAGCACTGGTAAGGTAAACATTTATGACCCACAGGTATCCGGCAGGTTCGCAATTGACTGGACAACACTAGACAGGCATAAGTTGGATAAACGTTGTCCGGTCAACGACGAACCAGGCGATGGGGTGATGGCTACAGCTAGACAGCATGCATCACCCCGTGATTTTACGGATACGCATCAGAGGGTGGGGTCATTAGTTAGATATTGACTACGGTCAACAATTTGTTTGTTGTCAACAAACAAATTGATACAAATAGATACATTGTAACAATTGCCGTTGGCAATTTTGGGTGGAACCTTACCAGTGTTACTTCGGCCTGCTTGCCTTAAGAATTATAATTGGTTGAATACCAATAGAAATTTATAATTCGGACTAGGGCATGAATCAATAAATGTGGTCCAATGCCGTTATCCACTTTCATCAGTGTCTGAGTCCTTTATTGGGGGGTGCGCCTGCAAAGAGGAAGGCTATGGAAGAGTTGCAGTTATTCTTCTATGTGGGTCTCTGTACTTCTACTGAACAGCTAAAGGAATTTTATCAGAAATTCAAAACTCTGAAACAGCTGCTTGTGCTTCAAAATCTGAATCATATACCTGGACATATATATGTACACAGCACAGCATCATCCTCTATATAATTCAGTGCTTGGAAATAGTGCTGCAAATCCACAGCACAAAAAAGCATATACTGTACTCAGAGCAGTGACTAGGCCCATGACAGAGAAATAACTACAGAGTAAGTTGCGATGGCTCAAGTGGTAAAGATGCTGAACTCGATGACTGGAAGGTTGGAGTTCAATTCCTAAGTACTGCATGATGGGGTGAGCTCCCATCCCTGTCCCGGCTCCTGCCAACCTAGCAGTTTGGAAGCAGGAAATTGCAAGTAGATAAATAGGGAGCACTTCGGTGGGAAGGTAAACAGCATTCTGTGCACTCAGGTGTTGAGGTATGCCTGCCACATGTCCATGGAAACATCTGAAAATGCAGAGAGCACTGGCTCTTTGGCTATAAATATATCTTGTGGCTTGATAGTTGCTTCCTCTTCTTCAGTAAAAGAAAGCAATCCTCCTCCTTAGTCACCAAATATATTAAGCCATATCCACACTTCACAAATATTAGTTTTATTCCAAGTCTAAAAGTCTTGTGATATTTGGGGGTACGGGCTGTTTCTACTATAGTTTCATGTGCTCGAAAATGTGTGGATTGGCTGAATGTTGGCCCAGCACTGTTTTCAGTCTCAAAATGAAGGGCTTATTCAGTGGAGTCTCTCCCATTCTCAACCACTCTCTGTAAAATGGACATAAAATGTCCATTTTCCATAGAGATTTAAAACATTAAAATGCTTTGCATACTCAACATCAGTATACAAATGGTAGAAATGGCACATTATTATTATTATTATTATTATTATTATTATTATTATTATTATTATTATTATTATTATTATTATTATTATTATTATTATTATTATTATTATTATTAGCTTAATACTTAGGTGTGTATCAATAAAAATAAAGATCGTGGCATAGTGTAACCATTTTTAGGCAATTTGTTATTTAAGTCCTTTCCTACACTATCCATGCAGGGCCTGGAGCTGACCATGAAATAAATCATGAGTTTTACTGCCCATTTTACTTCAGTGAGAAGCAGTTCCAATGTAAGTCTGTCATTCCTGCAGACTGCCTTCGAATGTAACTTAATTCCACAGGAATTTAACCAGTCAAGGCAGGTGACTAAACACAAGCTAGCCTTGTAGGGTAGAAATAAAAGGATCTTGTTGTTTTCTTTTAGAAAATGGAGGGAAATGGCAGCATTGGTCTGAAAAGGCTTTGGGAGCCAGAGACTTTGTACTATATATGGGTCATCGTTAAAATCTTTACAAGCACCTTGGGGTGTAGACTATCAACAACATTTTGATAAAGTGAATTAGGCCAAACTGTAAAGATTTTAATAGCCATCAATGCATGAGACAATTCATACCACCTGAGAGTGCTTATTTGCACAACTTGAGAGCTGTAATACTATCATGCCATTAGCAATGGGTGCATTATATCCCAGAACCAAGAATGCAACTTGGCTCTTATTCAAGGAAGGAGAAGAAAGGAATGCAATGAAAAGCAAGGGGTTAAAAGCAGCTCTGCCTTCCTGAAAGGAAATATACTGCCTTTGTTCTTGTGTAGTCGGTTAAGAATGATAGTCAATTGCCTTCCAAAACAAAATGTCAATTGGTGTTCTTCATATATATAGAACAAGATTATCTTCTGCTATTTGTTAAGTATATCTCAAGTCAAGTATGTGCTTCTTCTCTAAGTGCAATGTCACAGACAGTACTTCTCTGAACAGGTTCACAAAACTATCTGTAGAAAACTATAACAAATGAGGAAAATCTTGGTAGCATGTTTTATATCCGCATCCATATTCTTGTCCACGCAAACAGCTGTGAATAAGCAAAGAAGTAGAGCTGCTGACAGCATTGACTGATTGTCCTCAGGAAAACAGCGATACACTCTCAAAATGCATTTATAACCTGTTTGAGGGCTTTCCACTAGTCATTCTTACACCACTAGGATTGCAGGTCATCTGTACCCCAGTCCCTGAAATTTCAGGACCAAACATCAGAGTTCAAATGTAGAACCTTGTAACATTAGAGGCAGAAACAAGAAGGGGTGTGTGGGTGTGGAGGAGTTAGTTGGTTCAGTTTTCCTAAGGCTTCACACTGGAACTGTCAGAACTAAATAAAAAGGCTCAAGAGTCACAGTCCTGGTTCTCCACTCTTTCTTTGGCGTAGAATTGTACAATGGGAGTAACATTAGCAAGCTGAAAAGCCAGGATAAGACTGAGGTGAACACCTGTAGGTGTTCATTATCCTGTTTTGAGTAACATGCACACAACCAGTATCACACTAAACCATGGAACCAACTTCTCTGCCATCATGGCTTTTTTCCCTGAACTTGCTACCAAACAGACAGGAAATGACACAAAGTAATTTTCCTTGGCAAATCAGGATTGACTGGAGAATGGCAAAGAAATTGTTTTGACCTTTAAAGCCCTATATGGCAGTGGGCCAGGAAACCTTAGACACCGCATCGTCCCAAGAGTGTCTGCCCGTCCAACCAGAGCGGACCAGAGGGGCTCTCTAATAGTGCCATCAACTAAGGGAGCACATCTATCCAGCACCCGAAGGAGGGCCTTCTCTGTGTCCGCACCAACCCTCTGGAACCTCCTGCCAACAGATCTAAGTCTTCAAAGAAATTTGCTGCCCTTCAGGAGAGGATTGAAGATCTGGCTGGCAGGGCAAGTGTGGGGCCCAGATGGGAACATGGTCCCCGCCTGCTGGCTTATGTAAACAATTAAGAACCCTCTCTTCTTTTTTATAGTGGGTGGGATGGGTGGGTGGGATATGGGTTTTTTAAAGTGTTTTTATATGTTTTTAGAACTTGTTGTAATGCCGCCCTGAGTCGGGTTCTACCTGAGTGGGTGGCATATATAAATATGACTATTAAATTTAATTAAATTAAATTGGGGGAAACATGTCAAAATGCCTGTAAACATGTTTTAAAATGCCTTTTTAAAGTAACTTATGGAAGAAATCTTACTTGCTGTACCAAAAGTTATGTTGCAACCATTGATTTCACAGTTGAGTTGATAATTCCGTTCCCAACACTTCCATTGAACAAATCAATTTTAGTAGCAACTATACTCTTTCCAAATACTTGTTTTGAAAAGAAGTCACCATTTACAGCAACTACAGCAGCATTAATGACATATAAATTATAGATTAAAGCTACATTTCTTTACATACTTCCCTGGAATCCTCAGTTGAGCTATATTCATGTGAGTATATATAATTTAAAAAGAAATACATGTATCTAGAAATCATTATTTCTTGATGAGCATTTCTTATCAGATAACCCATTTCCCCCCACAGGATTTTGAGAGGAAAGAAAACAAGGACAAGCTTAGGTGTGAATGCATGAGGGGGAAATGGGGAGGGGGAAATGAAAAAAGAGAGAGAAAGGTAGGCAGGCTGGCAGGCTGAAAAAGTATTAGTACTTCCATTGAACCAGTGAGGATTTCATGAGTCAGTTCTTCCACAAATTCCATTGATTCAGTGAACTTACTCTAGTTGCAACTCACTACTGTATTTCAACCAGAGAGAGAGAGGCCAGGAAGCTAGCAGACTGAAATGTATTAGTAGTCACAAGTAGAGTGGATCCATTGAATGCCAAATGCTCTGGAAATTCTGCCACTTTCTTTTTTTTTCTGAAACAAACTAAACATTATTTGGAAAGATAATAGACTAACCATTTCTACTGGGGTAACTAAAATAGACCATTGAATTAAAAAAAACAATATATCATATGACAGCTTGAAGATTATCATTGGGGTTTTTTCGTTATTGGTTTTGGAAGAATGTGAGGTAGTCCACTTCTTCAGACTGAAGCCTTTTAGCATTCAGATTTTCATGTGCAACTCTCTGTCAGCAGAAATCAATCAGAAGATTTTTTTTTGCCAGCACAGAAATCCCTGAAATCACAACACACACTTTTTTTAAAAAAAAAAAACTTCCATTATGGAGGTGGTAAGAAAAGATGCCATTTTTGTACAGTGCTAATAATCTGATATTGTGTATTTATATTCACAGATGACAATGAATGTGCAAATGCCACTCAGCTTTGTGGAGAAAATGCAAACTGCACAAATACGGTGGGAAGTTACTACTGCATGTGTGTACCCGGATTCTGGTCTAGCAATGGCAATGAAACGTTTATAACCAATGACGGAACCTCTTGTGTAGGTAAGATGCCAAAAGCTCTCGTGTGAGGTGTTCCTCTACCTCCTTGTTTTACTACTCATTTTTATGATTCAATATACCTCATCAAACCAAATTGTGGAGACTGAGTTTCGTGGGGATTGAGTTTTTCTGCAAGCCAGCTATCAGTCATGTAAGCTCCAATAACTATTCTAGTCCAGTTTCATTCATTTTCTAAATACTGTAATCATTTACTAACTTCTCTTTGCATCAACGTAATTGTGCTAGTTTCAACAAAACTTTGCAATTCATTTTGCTTCCTTATCATCTGTTTGTTCACCCATGCTTGTTAGGTGTTTCCATCTGCTCATTTCTTTGCTTATTTGTTTGGTCTTCCATTCACTTCCTCAAAGATATAATAAAAAGCATTCCAATGAAGTATCTCCTGCCAAGAACTAGAGAAGGGAGCCTGGTTTATTGTTTTGAGAAAGTGACATTTCACTAATATCTATCATTGTAACTCAGTACTGAAAATGTGAAAATCTATTAAGCCCAGTTCTATATAACGAGGTTCATTCTATAATTTTTTTGGAATAGTAGCTGTGTTAGTCTGTGTTGCAAGCATATCAAAAAATAAACAAAACAAAAACACTATAGCATTTGGAAGACTAACTTATATTTTAATGTTAGCTTTTGTGGATCAAGTTCACTTCATTTTAGGATCTATTGGTGTCATTCAAACTTTGGCCCACATTAGATTCCAATTTTTCCCCATGTATAGATATTCATAATTATTTCTGGGAATATTTTTTTTAATTGATATGCTTTAGGAAGCTTTTTGTAAATAACACCTGATCAGTGTTGAAACTCAAATCAAAGTACATCAGTGCCTCCAGTGTTGGGCTGCTCACAACATTTGGAGGTATTGGTTCCTCTGTTTTACTCTAACTGTTTCCTGTTATTGAAACAAAATTTGGCTTCCTTTTTATGTGTCCTGTACTCTGGAATGACGAAGAACAGATTCTGTACTTCTTCTGCATGACAACCTTTCAAGTATCTGAAGAGTTCTGTCATATCTGCCCTCATTCTTCTTTTCTCAAAGCTAAACATGCTCAGTTCTTTCACTCATTTTTCACTGGTCTTGGTTTCCAGCCCTCTGAACATCCTTGTTGCTCTCATCTAAACTTGTTCCAATTTGTCTTCATCCTTCTTAAAGTGCAGTGTCCAGAACTGGACAAAGTACTGAAGATTAAGTCTAGCCAGTGCTGATTAGAGGAGAACTAGTTCTTCTTATATTCGAAGACTCTACATCTGTTAATGCTGTCTAAAACAGCATTTGCAGCTGCATCACACTGATAGCTCAAATTTAGCTTGTGATCTACAACAATTCATACCTGCCAACCATCCCGTTTTACCCAGGAAAACCCCTTATTTTTACCCCTCTTCCTGCCTCCCTCCTGTTTTATTAATTTTCCCATATTTTCACTTATTTTTAAAACAAATATCCTGACCGGTGCCCTCACAGGCGAAACTGCAGTATTTTTTCCGGCCACCAGAGGTCGCTGTGGCTGTGTGGCAGGCTTTTCGCTTGTGGAAGGGGAGAGAGAGAAGGTGGGAGGGGCAGGCATTCTGTAGGTTTCTCTTTCATTTTCCTCCTGCCACACTGCCAAGATGGACGCTGGTCGGAGCCACCATGCTGGGAGGGACGGGAGTCAGAGGTGAGTGATATTTCATATATGCAGGGGCAAATCAGCTCTTGGTCTGGGGGCAGAGCCTTCTCTCTCACTCTCATGCTTTATTGATCTGTTTCTGCCCTGCCTTCCGTTTCTAGAGTTAACTTGGGAGGGGTAGGGGATGGGGGCATGGAGGATGTTGCTTGATCACTATATGCTAAAGGTAAAGGTTTCCCTTGTTCGAAAGACAGTCGTTTCTAGAGTGCCAAGGTTCACCATCACAGTCAGAGATTCCTTCACTATATGAGAGAGAGAGGGTGTGTGTGTTCCGTTTCTGTTCTAGAGTTAACTTGGGAGGGGTGGGGGGTGGGGGGGAAGTGCTTGATCACTATATGCTAAAGGTAAAGGTTTCCCTTGCTCGAAAGCCAGTCGTTTCTAGTGTGCAAAGTTTCGCCATCACAGTCAGAGATTCCTACACTATATGAGAGAGAGAGGGTGTGTGTGTGTTCTGTTTCTGTTCTAGAGTTAACTTGGGAGGGGTGGGGAGGTGCTTGCATGGTTGTGTAAGGGGATCTGAGTTAGGTAAAGGGTTGCCCTTGCTCAAAAGCCAATCATATCCGACTCTAGGGTTCAGTGCTCATCTCTGTTTCAAGCCAAAGAGCCAGCGTTGTCTGCATCTGCAGACATTTCCGTGGTCATGTGGCAGGCATGACTAGACACCAGAGTGCATGGAATGCTGTTACCTTCCCACCAAAGTGGTCCCTTTTTATCTACTTGCAATTTCTTGCTTTCGAACTGCTAGGATGGCAAGAGCTGGGACGAAGACGGGAGCTCATTCCATCCTGCAGTACTCGGGAATCAAACTGCTGACCTTCTGCCTCCCAGTAAGCATCTTAGTCACTTAAGCCACTGGGCAAACAAGAAAGAAAACAAAACAAAAGTCCCCCAAGAAAATGGGGAAAGGGTTCTTTGGCCCACACAGCTTTGTGCCCATTGCATCTACAATACCATCTAGTCATCTTATTTTTGGCCACCCCCTTCTTTTGTCCTCCACCTTTCCCAGCATCAAGGCTTTCTCAAGTGAATCCTCTCTTCTCATTTGATGTCCAAAGTACTTTAGGGTCATTTTTACTATTTGACCTTTAATGAGCAGTCAGGGTTGATTTCTTCTAGGATCGACCTATTTCTAACACTACATTTCAAAGGCATCTATTTTTCTGCGCTCAGCTTTCCTAATGGTCCAGCTCTCACACCCATACATTACCACCGGGAATACCATTGCTTTGACTATGAAATTTTTTGTTTGCAAGGTGATGCCTCTACTTTTCACTATGTTCCCCAGGTTTCTCATAGCTTGTTTCCCAAGCATCAGATTTTTGATCCTAAGAAAGTAAAATCTGCCAGTCGTATCCACCTCTAGGGTGCAGTACTCATCTCCATTTACAGCCAAAGAGCCAGTGCTGTCTGTGTTTGCAGACATTTTCATGGCCATGTGGCAGGCATGGCTAGAGCCCAGCAAGTCACATGGCTATATTTGGCCACACCCATGGATTTGGCCACACCCACAGAGGGGTGTGGCCAAAATTTCCCTTATTTTCAAATCCAAAAGTTGACAGGTATGCAACAATTCCAAGATCCTACTTGCTTGTTGTATTACTGAGCCTAGTATCCCTCATCTTATAACTATGTGTTTTTGTTTTGCCTAGATGTAGAACTTTGAATTTTTCCTGTTAAATTTCATTCAGTTTTTTTAGTGGTAAAGCCTATTAATATATTTTTGAAATTTGTTTCTGTCTTCCAAGGTATTAGCTAGTCTACCCCATTTTTTGTAATCCATAAATTTGAAAAACATTCCCTGCATCTCCTGTCCAAGTCATTAATAGAAATGTTGAAGAGCTCAAAGCCAAGGACTGAGCCTTAGGTTACCTCCTCCCAGTTTGAGGAGGAACTACAGTAAAACCTCACATAATGGAAAAAAATCGTTCTATGAGGCTTTTTGCTATTCATTTTTTTTGTTGTTATATGATTCCCCCCCCCCCATATTACGAAAATCCCTATGGAAAAAATTGCATAACAAAAATCCCTATGGAAAAAAACGTATAACGAAAAAAATTCACTAAGCAATTTTTTCCATTGAAAATCTTCGTTATACAATTTGAACCCATAGGGACGCTGTATTGCCTAGTAAAAAATTTTGTTATACAATTTTTCCCATAGGGTGCACTATTTTCACATAGCAAAATTTTTCGTTATGCGAGGCACCATCCCCTCCCCCCCCCCAAAAAAAACTACTTTTCATTGTCCGGTTTTTTTGCTATAGGGGGCATTTGTTATACGGGGTTCCATTGTATTTATAAGCAATCTCTGAGTACAATTCTGTAACCAACTGCATATATACTTGACAATTGTTTATCCAGCCCAGTTTGCTAATCAGAATATCATAGGGCACTTTGTCAAATGCTTTACTAAAATCAAGGCATATTATGTCTACATCATTCCCACCAGTGGCAGCTTCCAGGAGCAGACACCAACAGTACAGCACTCCCTTTCCTCTGTAGGAAAGCATTCTTTCTCTCCATAGTTTGTCCTAATGGTAACTTCTTGTCCACAATAGAGGTTAAGCATCAGGACAATCAAGTGCTGAGGCACACCTCTTTCCTTTCGAGCAATCAATAGTTTCTCATGATCCACACAAAGGCTTTGCTGTAGTCTAGAAATCAAAGACTAATCTTCTTCTGAGATTCTTTGGTGCAGTCTATTAGCCATGAGACACAGAAGCATAAAAGCAGTGTGTTTATTTGCCATATCAATTGTAGGTATGTGTATTAAATTGCAGTGAATGGAAAAACTGTGCTTACTGAAAGATCTATATTTGAATTCAAAAGCCTATGAAGGGCAGAGCAGAGTTAGCAAGTTAAATCAATGTAATATATTATTCCTGATACAAATATGTATGTGTCTCTTTTGGGTTTACATAATTTTATTTGTAATGGAATATATCTAGGATTTATCTTGAACAAAACAAATTGTTAGAAACATGCATTATTTATACATACAAGGATAATTCTTTTTCAGAAAACCTGTTTAGTTCTGGCTTTTTGCTTGGAGGAGTGGGGGATCTTCAGCAATGATTCTTACATTACAGGACTAGTCCTCAGGGAATGAAACAATCAATAAAACTATTCATTCTTTTGGCAGGTATATCATCCCTAAGTTGATTGTATCTTGTCCAAGACATGACTCGTATGCTTTACAATCCCAATCATTTATTTTCCACACTGAATTCCCAGTCTGAAAGAAATGCCTGCATTTTAGTCTAGGGAGACTTGAAAGTTAACTGTTTTGTATGATACCTCATATTCTTCTCAAACTCTTGTTTCATCTTGATGGGGTTTTATTACTACCCTCTCACACAATGATTTACGCCAGGGGTTCCCAACCTATGGCCCACAGGCCAGACCCAGCTAGAGATGCCCACCCACGCATGGTGAAATGTGCCCATGGCTGTCATAAACACAGAAGTAGGTGCATAATCAGGCCCACAACATAAAATGGTTGGCCACCTCTGATTTACACTGTTGTCAATTTGTAGAAATTGTGATGTTGGCAATCATGTCTTGAGAGACAGGTCAAGTGATCATATGTGTAAGAAAAAGTATGTTCATGAGTTCAACAAAGGACATTAATTCTGAATACAGTGGAAGGTTAATTTCAATTATAGAAAATAGTTGCTAAAACTTCAGTAACACACTATGCGTGTTTGCTTGTTCACTGTAGTCAATGGGGCTTAATCTCCATAAGCACTCTTAAGAGACCATGCATTTTTTTCTGTTGAGACAAATGAACAGCTAAATGGGTAAAAGTACAGAGGCAACTGTTGTGTTCTGTAAAGCTGTGCCTTTAACAATGTACCTAGCCATGTGGTAACAATGTAACCTTTCTGTGTGCAACATTATAACCTTCAGCTGTATCACTGTAACCCTAATAAGAGGACGCGAGCTAGTGACCACTAGATGGCAATAGCGAGCGTCCAGCTCTCATGGCTCAGATTCACCCTGGATCAGCAGCGCGGGAAGATTCCCGCCACCTCCTCACCTGGACAAGAAGGGCGTGACCTTCTATGACGTCATGCAGGCAGCAACCAGTAGACTGTCAACGAGCCACATTCAAATGTATAGCCCGCTGTATATATTGAGCGACCCATCCGCCATTACCACATGTTCCTCCGGATCATCATGCAATAAACCTGTGTTAAGCCAACCTTTCGGCTGTTTCATTGTCTTCGGTCCCATACACTAAATTGGCGACGAAGGTGGGATATGGCTGCCCACGGGACCAAGACATGCGCCGGTTTCGAAATCAGGAAACCGGGAGACTGGGAGATCTTCGAAATGGACTTCCAGGGAGCACTGGTCGAAGCCGAAGTCACGGATGAGGCAAAGAAAAGGGCCATCTTCACCAGGATGCTTGGACAAGAAGCTAAAAGGACCTTGGTGGACCTGATTGCACCGAAGAGGGTGAGCGATTTCAAGGCCAAAGAGCTCCTACAGATGCTGCGCGAGTATTTCCGGCCCTCGACGGCGATGTTTCCCACTCGGAGCACGTTCTGGAGGCGAGTCCAGGCGCCCGGGGAGACGGTCGCCGCCTTCGTGGCGGCCCTGCGGCTGGCTGCCGGCCCGTGTAAATGGGAGAACGCTGAAATCACCCTCAGGGACTGCGTGCTATGCGGCCTGAATGACGCCGAGACTCAGTGCATGTTGATGAACCAAGAGCCACCCCCCACGTTGCAGGAGGTACTGAAAGCGGCACAGGCCACGGAAGCCACAAAGGCTGGGGTGCAAGAGCTCCAGGACTGGCGGCCGAAGACGAGCAAGGCAGAGACATCGGTGCATGCAGCCCGGCGAACTTCGAAATCGTCCGCAGAGAGCAGCGACGACGAGGACGTCCGGAGGGTCCGGAAAGAGGGCCGGCGGTGCGACGGCTGTGGAGCGGCCCACGACCGCGCCAAATGCCCATTCAGAAAGGCCGAGTGTCACAACTGCGGCCGCCGCTGGCACATCGCCAAAGTATGCAGAAAGAGGCGCGAGGCCCGGAGGAGCTCGGCAGACCGTTCGACGGGGCAAGACCGCCCGACGAGACCCAAAGACGGCGCCCAGGCCACGAGAAAGCAGGACGGCGTGGGCCGCATCTCCGACGGCAGTGAGGACGACGCCCCAGTATTCAGCATGTCCGCGGGACACCCCCGTTACTTTGTTGAGGTACTAGTGCAAGGGGTTCCCATTAGGATGGAAATTGACTTGGGTTCCTCATATTCAATTATTTCCCAGAGGGAGTTTTTGAGAATTGCCCCCCACATGCGACCCAAGCTCAAAGCGTTGAGGTCCACGCTACGGGACGTGCAAGGGAACAGTATTCCAGTGTTGGGGGTTGGAGAATTTCAGGTCAAATTTAAGAAGCACGCCGCGGCCCTCTCCCTAGTCATGCTTAAAGGGGGGGATTGCAGTCTCCTCGGAACTCAATGGTTTCAGCCCCTGGGTTTGTTTATTGGGGGGGTGCACGCCGTTGGGACCGACCAGGTGCAGGAGGTGTGCGACGCGCACCCCGAAGTTTTCAAAAAAGGACTGGGGAAATTCAAGGGGCCCCCAGTGACATTCGACCTAGACCCGGAGGTCCGTCCAATACGACTCAAACCGCGCCGTGTGCCGTTTGCACTCAAGGACAAAATAGAGGCGGAATTGGACAAATTGGTGGGCCAGGGGATCCTTGTTCCTGTTCATTCTGCGGAGTGGGAAACTCCAATTGTAACAGCACTAAAGGCCAATGGGGAGGTCCGCATATGCGCTGATTACAAGTGCACCATCAATAAGGCGATCCGCCCTAATGCGTATCCGGTGCCGGTAGTCAGCCATCTGCTTGCCAGGTTGCACGGGGGAAAGTGTTTCGCTAAGCTCGACTTGGCACAGGCCTACCAGCAGCTTTCGGTGTCCCCTGCCGCAGCTGCTGCACAGACCATAGTCACCCATAAGGGGGTGACCCGCCTTCAATTCGGCGTAAATTCGGCGCCTGGAATTTTCCAGTCACTTGTGGAACGCCTCCTGAAGGGGCTAGAGGGGGTGTTGCCTTATTTTGATGACGTGTTGATAACGGGGGGGGGGGGAGTCGGGCTGAATTGGCCAAGAGACTGGGAAAGGTTCTGGCAATATTCGAAAAGGCGGGGTTGAGACTGCGAAAAGACAAATGCGTCTTCTTTGCGACCGAGGTTGAGTTCCTAGGGTTTCGTGTGACTCCTGAGGGGATAAAACCATCCAAATCTAAGGTGGCCGCCATTAAGAAGGCCCCTCGCCCCACCTCCAAGGCCGAGCTGCAGTCGTTCCTAGGGCTGCTTAACTTTTACCACTCCTTCCTCCCCCGGAAGGCAGCAGTGGCTGAACCGCTACACAAACTGCTTAAAAAGGACGAGGCATGGAAGTGGGGCGACGACCAAGAGAGGGCATTTAGTGAACTGAAACATCTCCTGGCGTCTGATGCCATACTGACCCATTTCAACCCCAAACGCCCGGTGGTCCTGATCTGTGATGCATCCCCGGTGGGGGTGGGGGCGGTGCTGTGCCACGTGCTAGAAAATGGAAGGGAGGCCCCGATAGCATTCTACTCCAGGTCCCTGTCCCAAGCGGAGAGAAATTACGCACAGACAGATAGGGAAGCGCTAGCGATAATTGTGGGGACGAAAAAATTTCACGATTTTCTGTATGGCCGCCCTTTCACCATCGTGACTGACCACAAACCCCTGCTAGGGATTTTTACCGCAGATAAGCCCACGCCACAGATCCTGTCCCCGAGGATGCTTAGGTGGGCCATTTTCCTCAATGCGTATCAGCACGCGTTGGTGTACAGACCCGGGAGGGAAATTAGCCATGCGGACGCCCTGTCAAGATCCCCCCTCCCCCAGGATAGCAGCCACGTGGGCGGGGAGGAGCCAGACCACCAGGTACTGATGATAGAGGTCCTAGACTCACCCCCAATATTGCCCGCCGACATCGCCAAAGCGACCGGCAAAGACAATACCTTGGCGAAGGTTTGCTCATGGGTGCAGAAAGGGTGGCCTGCGTCTTCCCCAGCAGCGGAATTCGACCCATTCTTCCGGAAAAAACTAGAGTTAGCCCTAGAGAGGGGGTGCCTTCTGTGGGGCCAGCGGGTAGTGATCCCCATGTCCCTACAACCGCGGGTGCTCAAACTGCTGCACGTCAGCCACCCCGGAATTGTGCGCTCCAAAGCGCTGGCCCGTAGTTATTTCTGGTGGCCCCAGTTAGACGCTGACATCGAGCACATGGTCGGCACTTGTGAGAGTTGCCAATGCTCCAGACCAGAGGAGGCCCGTCTTCCCCACAGGGAGTGGGACGCAGCTAAGGGGCCGTGGTCCCGGATACACATAGATTTCGCGGGCCCGTTCCGAGGAACTCTGTTTCTCCTTGTTGTGGATGCTTTCTCCAAGTGGTTGGAGGTCATCCCAGTCACGAGCACCTCCTCGGCCGCGACAATTAAGCATTTGCGGAGAATTTTTTCCATGTTCGGCATACCCGACACCCTAATTAGCGATAACGCTAGTTGCTTCACGTCCGCTGAATTCAGGGCATTCACGGAGATTAACGCCATCCGGCACATCACCTCCGCCCCTTTCCATCCGGCCACCAATGGCCAAGTAGAGCGCCTCGTCCGCACCGCGAAGGACGCGCTGCGGCGCATGGGCCCCGGGGACCTCAACCTACAAGTGTGTCAGTTTCTGCTAGGATACAGGGTGACCCCGTTGGCGTCAGGATACTCCCCCGCAGAGCTCTTAATGCGCAGGAAACTGACCACCATCCTCACTAGGCTAGACCCCACGAGAGTAGAAGACAAGGGAAGGAACATTGGGCTAGAGGCCACAAAGAGTTTCAGCGTAGGCGCCCCTGTGCATTGCAGGAACTACGCCAGCGCGGGCCCAGCCTGGGTACCGGGCGTTGTCGTGGAGCAAACCGGCCCCATGTCGTACCGCGTGGAAACCAGCACAGGTTTACTGTGGAGGCGGCACGCAGACCAGCTCCGGCACAGGGTCCCCGATGAGCAGGGCGCAGACCGAAAGGAACAAAACTCAGCGTTAGGGTTCTCCCCCACCCGTTCAGCCCAAGGGGGAGCAGAGGGGAGCCGTGGGTCCCCACCAAGGGGGGAGGAAAGGGAGTCTGTTCTCATAGATATCCTGCGGGATCTTTCGGAGGAGGAGGAACCCGACCCCATACATATCTCGCGGGATTCCCCCACAAATACGGATACCCCAACTAAGTTAGAATTTGATTTTCAAAGCCGGGGGAGTTTTTCGGAGTGGTCCCCCACCCGTCCAAGCGAGAAGAGGGGTTTTTCGTTAGCCCCGAGCGCCCCCGGTCTGCCCACAATGGAGTTTTTCCCTTCCCCTAAAGCCACCAAACCACGGCAAGCAGCTAACAAGTCTCCCTCTCCCGTTCCAGGACAAGGGACCAGGGAACAAAGAAGCGGTAGCGCCCCCGGGGCAGGTCAGCCCACATCACGGCCCAAACGCACTTGCAATAAGCCATCTTGGCTGAGAGACTTCGTCTCATCCTAGGGGGGAGGGATGTTGTGTTCTGTAAAGCTGTGCCTTTAACAATGTACCTAGCCATGTGGTAACAATGTAACCTTTCTGTGTGCAACATTATAACCTTCAGCTGTATCACTGTAACCCTAATAAGAGGACGCGAGCTAGTGACCACTAGATGGCAATAGCGAGCGTCCAGCTCTCATGGCTCAGATTCACCCTGGATCAGCAGCGCGGGAAGATTCCCGCCACCTCCTCACCTGGACGCAGGCAGCAACCAATAGACTGTCAACGAGCCACATTCAAATGTATAGCCCGCTGTATATATTGAGCGACCCATCCGCCATTACCACATGTTCCTCCGGATCATCATGCAATAAACCTGTGTTAAGCCAACCTTTCGGCTGTTTCATTGTCTTTGGTCCCATACACTAAAGCAACCAAGTTTTTTGAATTGTTCTCACACAGTTTTCTTGTCTAAATTCATTTAACAAAGGTCCATATCATCCCATATTAGTTTAACTTTCTGTGATTTAGCCCCTGATTTACCCTGATTTCCAATTAATGGCATGTTTAGTAGACCATGTTCCTCTTTTATCCAAATATATTTGAAAGAAACTCAAATATTTATTCTAAAACAGGAGTCCCCGACCACCAGGCCACCTGTACTGGACCATGGGCTGTTCCGAACCACACCATGCGGTGGGTGGCGCTGGGAGCCCCGATGGCAGACTTCTGCTCTCAACATGTTCCGCTGGATCTGCCTGGGGAATAGAGCAAGAGCATGGGCTTCAGACACAGCAGATAGGCGGGTGGTCAGGCCCCTCCTCCATGTTGCTTAACTACAGCACTGCACCACCCATGCGCTTACACCATTCAATCCCATCACCCCCACTTACTGGTCTGTAGGGAAATTGTTTAGCATGAAACCAGTCTGTGGTGCAAAAAAGGTCGAGGACCCCTGGTCTGATAGACATCTAAATTAGGGATGCCCAAACTATGGTCTGTGGGCCGGATCTGGCCCACAGGCCATAGTTTGAGCACTCCTGGTTTAAGCAGAGAAAATGGCAGCTTAAAATTTATCTCGTCCTGTTGCAAAACAGATTGCAAGGCATGTCTTACTTCCACTTCCGATGGGAGGAACCATGTGACCGGCCCGCTGAACTACATGACTGGCCCACTGCCTGAAAAGTTTGGGTTATGTCTTACACAAGATAACCACCTGAATTCTATGGGAGAACAATGGTCCTCTTCAGTTGTTCATGGCCTTGTTCTGGATGTTGACAGCATTGGCCATCTCTCATTGTCTTCTTTACGTGGAGGGTGAAGTGTCTGAAGATAAGAGACTCCTGCTGACCAGGAGCTCCAATTTAAAGGAGATGAAGAAGGCTGACTTAATGAAATAGTGGAGAAAGATAGCCATTAAGGCTTGTCTCAAACATGTTACAGACAGAGATGGAACAGCAAATGTTGGTGCATCCTCATCCATTTAAAGTATAAAGTACCGGAGGCTAGCCAAATTAGCAGAAAGTTCCACAACAAAACTCCATGTTCCTGGCAGCAGACCAGATAACAAGAGGAAAGAAAAAAGTGCAGTCCTTTACATAGTTAGGTAAAGGTCCCTCTTGCATAAAAGCCATTCATATCTGACTCTAGGAGGTGGTACTCATCTCTGTTAACAACCAAAGAGCCAGTGCTGTCTGCCCCTGCAGACACTTCTGTGGTCATGTAACAGACATGGCTAGACACTGGAGTGCATAGAACACTGTTACCTTTTCCACCAAAGTAGCAGCTATTTATCTACTTTCAATTTCTTGCTTTTGAACTGCTTTACATATTTATTCAAAGTTAATTCCCATTTTGTTTCATGAGGCTCACTCTCAGTTAACTGTGCTCTAATCATATGCTACCCTTTTATGACACCACACATCAGCTGCCTGGATCAACTACTTCATTCTGTCACGTGTCAGGATTGGTCCACAAGGCAATTCCACTGATATACTTGTTATATGGCAGTGATGGCGAGCCTATGGCACACAAGTTCCAAAATAAGGAGTAGGCAGCCTCATGTCCTCCAGATATATTGGACTACAATATCTATAAACCCCAGTCAGTCCAATATATCTGGAAGACACAAGGCTGCCTACTCCTTATTTTAGAAGTCTTACAGTCTCTGGAGTACTGTCCTAGGGCCCTTAGGATGTCATTGCCTTCTTGGGCTGATTTAGAGTTGTCGGGATTTCTGTGACATCAGCATAGTCCAATCCATCTCCAATCCCTCCTGGTGACTGGAGATGGATTGGACTATGCTGATATCACAGATATCTATTATGACTCTACCCTTAATCTTCTTACGCAGATTGATAGTGAAGATTAACAATAGGAAGAGGGGGTGAAGATCCCTCACATCATGCCTAGTCACTCAGTTATAATGGCCTATGGCTACAGAAGAAGAAAAGAGAATAAGCTGTAAAGGAGAAGGAATGGAAGTTGACAAAATGGTAAAAGACCAATTTGGGGGAGGAGTCCAGTTTTCCCTGCCCAGACTTTAATCTGACAAAGAAGAATTTTCAGGTCCATAATGCCTACCACAAATTGTCCTGTGAATATGCTGTTCTCGGCTCACAAGTCACCTTTCAGTTTCAGCTACCCCATGGTTACTTCATCAGACTGAGAAATGTAGTGCTATGCTTCAGGCATACCCACAGTGAAATGGGTGACAAATGAAGTAAACAGGTTGTAGAAGATGGTCCTGTCTCCTACCAACCTAGCAGTTCAAAAGCAAGAAATTACAAGTAGATAAATAGCTATCACTTCAGTGGGAAGGTAAACAGTGTTCTGTGGACTCCAGTGTCAGGTCAAGCCTGCCACATGACCACAGAAACATCTGCAAACACAGATAGCGCTGGCTCTTTTGTTATAAAAAGAGATGAGCACTGAACCCTAGAGTTGGATACAACTGGTTTTCAAGCAAGGACAACCTTTACTTAGAAGATAGTCAAAGGTGCAAGTTTAAATTAATCCACCATTTATTGTTTATGGTTTAAAAGCAACATTTAAAAAGTTGGACTTTACACAAGTACAGTGATACCTCATACAATGTCCAAACTTGGTTCCACAAGTTTGGACTTTATACAGATTTGGACTTTGAATGAGGCATGCAAAATCCTAGCCTCGATGCTTCATACAACGTCCAAATCCTTGCCGCGATGCCTCGTACAACGTCGTTTCCATAGAGATACATTGTACTGTAACAGCACAGACTTCAGGGCAAAGTCAAGGAAACAGACATGAACTGCCAGTACTTTAAGAAATCATTGTCTAAAGGCTAAATACATTACAAAAACATGTCAAACAACCCTGATTGTCCAAGAACCTGAAGAATGCTGCAAAAAACTCAGGAATGCTTCTAAAAATTCTGATGAAAAAAATTCAAAAAAAATTCAAAAATCGTGCTCAAAACCATTCCTAAACACTTTTTGCCTTGTGCAAAACCCACAAGAGCAATGCATGCATGCGTCCTGCCTTTTATACTGCCCAGGCACAATGCAACCTGGGAAAAACCCGAATGCCTCATACAAAGTCACAGCGGCTTTGTATGAGGCAACTTTTTTCAAGGAATTAGGCGATGTTGTATGAATTCAATGTTGTATGAAGCGGACTTTGTATGAGGTATTACTGTACATTTGTGCATGTTTTAGCTTACCAAGAGGAGAAAAGAAAAAGAAACTAAAATCAAGTTCCAATAAATGGCTTGTCTAGTTTCCTCTGTGTTTAGATAATGAATTCAGGAACAAGCTCACTTGGCTATTACCCCAATAACTTATATAAAAGAAGCATGACCTAACTTGTAATTGTCACAAATTAGCCAGCAGCAAGAAATGTAAAAGCCAATTGTAATTGCTACAAATTGGCCAAGAGCAAATAATGTCTCAGCTTCCTTGAAGCAGCAATATTTTATTTCTTCAGCAGATGTTACACTGAATTACATGTAACTGATATGAAACCTGAAGCAGAAAACTACAGCTATTCTTATTCTGTGTTCAATAATCTTTGTTTTACCAATATCTTTAACATAGCTCAAATGCTTGTTTTGACTACAAAATTCATGTGGGTGGGAGGTTTCCTCTTGAAGCAGGATCCTCAAGTACAAACTGATTTCTCCTAAGAAATCATCTCTATCAGGAAGACAAAAATCTAATGTGAAGGGGTTTTAATGTGTAGTTTCAGGATGGTGCAAGGAAACTCATACTTTCAATACATAATTTCTGTGAAATACAAGACTATTATTAATTACTATGTGGTTATCACAGTCAGCTCCTATGCCTCCTTTAGGAGTACATACCCTGCAGCCTGCCAATCATCCTATTTATTATAGAAGTAACCACCTGTAGTCCTGGGGCCACATATGGCCTTCATCCATCCCCAAAACAAGTCCAAGAATTTCACCTTGTAACATCAGCTGGTATAGATGGAGGACACTGTGCTCTATCATAGAATATCATTGGGGAATGGAAGAAGAAAGCTTCTTCACATTCCCTATGATTCCACTTCTGTGATAATAGCTTATATATGTGTGCTCAATCCCCAGCTGCTGCTTGATGTGGTCCTTGAGACCTCAAAGTTTGTGCAGCTCTGATCTATTAGTTGAGACCATGAAAATGTGCTCTGATTTTTATACTCCACTATTACCAGGGGGGGGAAAGGTGTTCAACACCAGTAATGATCATCACCTGGTTAATAGAATGCAAGCGCGGTGCCAAAATGGCCGCCGCGCTCTTTGCGGGGGGCCCCCACCGGACTTGGACATCCGGGTAGTTAGGGGGCGTGGCCAGCACCCTTTAAAAGGGGTGGCCATGAGGCAGCCGCGCTGCCATTTTGCGAAGCGACGGAGAGGAGAAGTTTTTCCCCAATCGCTCCGTCGCTCTTCCTTTAGCTGGGAAGCCTCTTTTAGGCAGCGGTTTCTTCTTCGCTTCTTTTCTTCGGCTTCCCAACGATCTCCAGCAATGCCTTCCAAAAAGAAGGCGATGGCGAACGCGGTTCGCGCTCCAAGGAGGCGCCAGCCGGGTCGGAGGACCGCGACTGCGCCCCCTCAGCAGGCCCCCTATCCGGGGGCGCCCACCGGGACCGGTGGGATGGGGTCGATTGCTCCCTGGCCCGAGGCTGGGCAGCCTCAGACCAGCCCTGCAGGGGATGCAGCCCCCGGCCCGCAATTAGTGGCCACTGGCCCGGGCCTTGCGCAGAGCCAGGCTGGGCCTTCGGGCCTTGGCATGCAGCTTCCAGTGGTGGGCTTTAACCAAGGGGGTTGGCTGGGTTCCCTTCCCTGGCAGGGCATGCCCCCGGCCCCTCCGGGGCTGGTGGTTGGGGCATGGCCATATGCAGGCCCCGGGGTCCAGAGACCTGGCCCGGCGCCAGTGACCGGTAGGCCGGCCGGCCCTTTTGCCCCCAAACAGCGTTGGGGGCTATGTAAACGTTGATGCCCTACTGGCCCGCGTAGCGGCCCTGGAGGCATCTTTAGGGGTAGTTAATCCATCCGGGGCACCTTTTGGTTTACAGGTCAACTCAGCGCCTGCCGGGCCTCGGCAGGCAGCCAAAAAGGTTGAGCTGCCTGAGGCAAGTAGGTCGGCGCCAGCTGCGGCCTCGCAGCTCCCCACGCAGCAGATGCCGACAGCAGGTAGTGGTCAGGCCCCATCTACGAGCTCGGTTGCGGTCGCGAGCTCCGACGCCCGCAGTGGGCTGGAACCCCCGGTGGGGGTGGCCCATGGGGGTGCAACTTGTGAGTATACGGTCCAAGCTAGTGCACCCACACCACAACCCACAACGGGGGGAGGTTTACAGTGGCCGTGGCCTCGCCTGGCTGGGACGGCGGGTCAGCCGCCGCCGGCCCATCAGGGAACGGCTCTAACACTCCAAGGCCCCTCTTGGGGTGGGGTACCCTGTCCTCCAGGGAACTTACTGGGGATGGCGGGGCTGGTCCAGGCTCCTTTCATGGTGCCCAGCACTGTCAATGTTCCGGTGTCGGCCTTGCCGACAGCAGGTTATTCATTGCCCCTCGGGGATCACCTGGCCCAGGCCACCAAGAAAAGATCTGGCGGGGGGAGTATGTGGACATTTTCTCCCTCTTGAATAGAGAACCCACCAAAGAGGAGAGGGAGGGGCAGGACGAGAAGGACAAGGAGCAGTCTCATTGACGTAAGCCGCCACGCACGTGGGCCAACTGGTTACCCGCGTACCTTATATACATGGCGGTGTACCTCAAGGCCCGGCCCGACCTGGCAATTCCGATGGTCCAGTATTTGGACAACATATACCGGGCGATGGTTGATTTCCCTGGCCCGTCGTGGTTGGCTTACGATGAGGAATTCCGTATGAGAGTGCCCCTACACCCAGAGATGAGGTGGGATGAGCCCTGCCAGAAGCTGTGGCTTCTGTACATGACCCCCACGCGCCCGGCGCCAGGGGAGAGGTACCATTGTGGACATGCGGCCCAGCGAGCTGCTCCAGCCCAGGCACCCCGCCAGGTGGCGGGGCAGGGGGTTCCAGCCCGCCTGCTGTGTTGGAGCTTCTCGGCCAATGGTGCGTGCAACAGGAAGCAGTGCCGATACAGGCACGAGTGTCCCTCTTGTGCTGGCCCCCATGCCGCCTCCGAGTGTCATAGGGCAGGCAGACTGCGGAGCAGAGGTAGAGGTGGACAGGGAGCGGGCAGAACTGCCACAGAGGGAGCTGGTCAAGCAAAATGCCCCCTCCCCAATTAATGTGGACATGTTGGAGCATTGGCTCACGATGTACCCGAGGAGGGCAGACGCAGCTTATCTGCTTGAGGGTTTCCAGCAGGGGTTTCACATTCCTTTCACAGGGGTCAGGTCCCCTCAAGATGCACCCAACCTGTTATCACTCAGGGGAAGGAAGGAGGTGGCTGCCATGAGCATTGCTAAGGAGGTTGCTGCTGGCAGGGTCGCTGGCCCTTTCCCTGTCCCACCATTTCCCAATCTCAAGGTTTCCCCATTGGGGTTAGTGCCCAAGAAGTCACCGGGGGAATTCCGTTTGATACACCACTTGTCTTACCCGGCTGGCCATTCGGTCAACTATGCTATCCCTGACGACCTTTGTTCAGTCAGGTATACATCTTTTGACCAGGCCCTGCGCATGGTGCGCTCATGTGGCCCGGGTGCACTACTGGCTAAGTGCGACATTAAGTCAGCGTTCCGTCTTCTGCCAGTGCACCCGGGCGACTTTGAGCTGCTGGGTTTCAAGTTTCGGGGTGAATTTTATTTCAACAAAACCACGCCTTTTGGCTGCTCCATTTCATGCTCAGCATTTGAGCGCTTCAGCACCTTCCTGCAATGGGCCTTTGTTCGCAGGTCAGGGTCCCGGTTTGTAGCCCACTGCCTAGACGATTTCTTATTCGGGGGTGAACGGGGCTGGGAACGTGCACGCGTCTCCTAAATACATTTCAGATGCTAATGAAGGAACTCGGTGTCCCTTTAGCGCCCGAAAAGACCGAGGGCCCTTCAACCAAGCTCACATTCCTGGGGGTTGAGATTGACACGGTTGTGCAAGCATCCAGGTTACCTGTTGATAAGGTTTCCCGGATCGTTGCACTCATTTTGGACTTGCTGGCAAAACGCAAGGTGTCCCTTCGGGAGCTCCAGGTGTTACATGGTCACCTCAATTTCGCTTGCAGGGTCGTCGCACCTGGCAGAGCATTTGCTCGACGCTTGTGCGATGCCATGACTGGCTTGGCCAGGCCCCACCACAGGGTCCAACTGAACAAGGGCATGAGGGCTGATATGCTCATCTGGCTTCAGTTCCTGAGGGAATTCAATGGGGTGTCCTTTTGGAGGTCCGACCTTTTGGTTTCCCCTCGTTTCCAGGTTCAGTCGGATGCATCAGGGTCCCTGGGTTATGGGATTTACTTCGAGGGGAAGTGGGCCTACGGCAGATGGCCGCCAGCCTGGTGGGGCACGGATCGTTTGCGCGATCTCACGTACCTGGAATTTTTCCCCATTCTGGGAGCTTTGATGCTATGGGGCGAGGAGTGGGCCAATTCGGTCGTCCATTTCTGGTGTGACAATGTGGCAGTTGTCCACATTGCCAACTCACAGACGTCAAAATCTCCCAGGGTTATGGAACTGGTTCGACAGTTTGTGTTGCGCAGCCTACGCCTCAATGTGCTTTTTAGGGCCAGACATGTCCCAGGTATTAATAATGATATTGCTGATGCTTTGTCCCGCCTGCAGATCCCCCAGTTCCGTGCCTTGGCCCCGGACGCAGAGGAATTTCCCTCGCCGCTCCCGGACGAGATATGGACGCTTGGCAAGGAGAGGTGAACCGGGCGATCGGCATGTCGCTCGCCCCCCGCACGCGTAATCGTATAACCACGCATTCAGTTCGTTCAGGGCCTTTTGTGCCCAATCACGGCTGCCTGAAAGTTGGCCCATCCCAGTGGCTCACGTACTCCAATTTATGGTTTACTTACATGCCCAGGGCTTAGCCCCCCACACCATAGCATCCAGGCTGTCAGCGCTGGCATTCATAGCCAAGGTGGGTGGTTTTGCTGAAAGCACAAATGATTTTCGCATAGGACATGTTTTGGAAGGGTGGGTGCGCGAATGTGGGCGCAGCCCGGACGACCGCCACCCTATTTCTCCAGGGGTACTTACCCACCTTGCACGGGGTTGGCATGACCTGTGTTTCGACAGGTATGAGGCAACCCTGTTTCACGCGGCTACTACGGTGGCCTTTTTTGGGGCGCTCCGCATCAGTGAGCTGGTGCTACTGTCTAAGGCAGATGCGAGTCGTAGGGCACTGGAACTCAAAGATGTCTATGTTTCCAATGATTGGGCTCAGCTGAGGATACACTCCTCTAAGGTTGATCAGCACGGTGTAGGCAGTGGTGTAAGACTGCTACGATGTTCCATGGCTGACATCTGTCCGGTTGGTGCCCTACAGGAGTTCCTTGCACTACGTGGTACGCACCCTGGCCCGTTTTTCTGTCACCAAGATGGGTCTCCCCTTACTAAATTTCAATTTTGGAAGGTGACCGGTAAGGCACTAGCCAGTGTTGGCCTCCCTGGGGCTCGTTACGGCACCCATTCATTCAGGATAGGGGCGGCTTCCACCACAGCGGCGTTTGGGTACTCTGGGGCTGAAATATGCAACGTGGGACGGTGGGGATCACGATGTTTTCAGTTGTATGTTCGCCCTCTTCAACAGTGAGTACCAGTTAAGTCACTGCCCTGTTTCCTGTTTCCTTGACAGACCCTGGGTGTCGTCTCACACCGGTGACAGTATGGCTGGTGGGCCACAGCTATGTGCACAGGGCAGCGCAGTTTGCTGCGGCGACAGAGTGGGGACCCCGACTGGGACTGGGTGCGTCCGCAAGTCTCAGGTGGTACGGTAAGCGCGGAATGTTATGGCGGGAACTGTTGCCATTCCTTTTCTCCATCAGGGATGCTGACCCGCCTGATGTCCTGATTATACACCTCGGGGGTAATGATTTGGGACAGGTCACGGGCCTATCGCTGAAGCATGCGATTTGCGGTGACCTGGCCTACTTGCATTATGTGTGGCCTGCCACAACCCTACTTTGGTCGGACGTGATACCACGGCACGCTTACAGGGGTGGGTTTAACCTCCAGGCCCTTGATCGGGCTCGGCGCTCGGTGAACAGGGCTATTGCCCGGTTCTTTATGGACAAGGGTTGGGGGCGCGTCATACGACACCCCACCATCAGTCTCCAAAATTATGAGCTTTACATAGGGGATGGGGTCCATCTGTCGCCGGGAGGTATGGACCTCTTGTTGGGAGATTGGCGAGCAGGCCTGTTGACCGAGCTGACGGTCTGGGGGGGGGGGGGCGGTGAGCCTTTATCGAAGCCTCCCCGTGTGGCGGGTAGCACTGGTAAGGTAAACATTTATGACCCACAGGTATCCGGCAGGTTCGCAATTGACTGGACAACACTAGACAGGCACAAATTGGTTAATGTTGTCCGGTCAACGATGAACCAGGCAATGGGGTGATGGCACGAGCTAGGCAGCATGCATCACCCCGTTATTTTACGGATACGCGTCAGAGGGTGGGGTCAGTAGTTAGATTACTGACTACGGTCAACAATTTGTTTGTTGTCAACAAACAAATTGATACAAATGGATACATTGTAACCAATTGCCGTTGGCAATTTTGGGTGGAACCTTACCAGTGTTACTTCGGCCTGCTTGCCTTAAGAATTATAATTGGTTGAATACCAATAGAAATTTATAATTCGGACTAGGGCATGAATCAATAAATGTGGCCCAATGCCGTTATCCACTTTTACCAGTGTCTGAGTCCTTTATTGGGGGGTGTGCCTGCAAAGGGGAATTGTGTGGATCACAGCAGCTAAGGAACAGTCTGTTACAGCTGAAGGAGCACTGAATCAAATGCACAGTTTCTTTATTTCATGTTGGGAGCAATAATACCTTAGAGATGCCACATAACAGCATTCCTGGGGTGTGTGGAATGTACAGCTCTTGAATTCATTGCAGCTGCATGAGGGTTGCTCCTCTACACCTGTGACAAAGCAGCTGATCTTGTGAGGAAACTTTCAGAATCAAAAACTGTGTCTTGACCAGTCCAGTTTTTAATGTGAACAGAACAGCTAAAAACTGGGATTTGAGGGGATGCTGGTAAGATTTGATAAGGCAGTCCAAGCATCACCTCGGCCAGACCTTTGGGTGAGCCATCTTTTAACTGTACCAAAAGTTTCCTCAAATCATCAATGATATTCTGAAACAAACTTATAAATGTTTTATGCTAGCAATTAACCTCTTTCTTTTGCACTGATAATTTTGGGCTGTGCTGAATTATGTATGACTGTCTCTACGTGATGTTTATCATGTTTTAGGGAAAGTGCTGTTATTATTAATTTATCCATTAATTTTTAATGCTCGATTTATAAGTGCCATTTTAAGACTGATGGATACTCAGTATTTTATTTTGTCCCTCGCCTCCACTGCAAGTGTGTTTTGTTCCATTGGAATAAGCTATTCATGTGTTGGATGTTTTTAGACCTCGGGCTCCTTTATGTGGCCAACACAAAAGAGGAAAATGCTTCTACCATTAAGAGTAGTTTCTGGTTGAGCTGTACAAACATTATGAAAATGGGTGCTCTTCCCATTGTTCTTTCAGACCTGACACTTGCATTTTTTGGCAAGTGAATTGGTATTGTGTCAGTATATTTTGATGTCCATCTAATCACCTAATGCTGTTTATAGTTTTCAGGTATTCTGAGTTTGCACAGAGGGAGGTTATTCTTTCTTTACAACAAAAGTGCAAAGAGTGATGCTGTCTATGAAAAATAAAAATAGAAAAATTCAATGTAGCATAATAAGTGGGGAAAGTTTGTATTCTATATTTTGTCCATTATCTTGGAATAAAAGAGTCAGTGCACTCTAATGGATAGAGCATTTGGATCAGGACTCAGGAGAGATACGTTTAAATTCATATAAGGCCACAGAAACTCCCTGGGGAAGACAAGGATAAATCATTCCTTGAAAATTTTATATACTTCAGAAACTCTATTAGGTCACCATAAATCAGTAACAACTTGGCAACACATAACACAATAACAGTTTGGAACCGATAAATTAGACAGATGTTGTCTGCTAATGATCAGGGTTCCTGTTCTCCAGACTGAATTAAAAATATCAGTAAATGAAGTATTCGAACGGGAACATTATCATCAGTTCTGATGATAAATAACTGGCAACGGAAGAGCCAGGCTGGATTCAACCATAAGCCTTTGTAAGGATAGAATTCTGTTCCCACAGACAGCAACCAGTTGCAGGTGGGAAGCCCATCACCTTGGCATGGGAGATACAACTCTCCGCTAGTTCTGTTTCTACACTGAGTGGAATTCAGAGTTGATGCTTGGTTCATAGCTTGCATCTCTCATTAGAGATGGCATTTTAATAGTTCTAGGACTTCCAGACCCTAGAAGTCACCCAGAATTCCCTCCATCAACTTCTGAGACTAGGAGAAGAGATACTAAAAAGTAGAAGAGCTGTCTTTCTGCCATAATTCCTGCTTCATTCCACATGGTTTGGCTGCAGAAGAAGAAGGAAGAGGAGGAGGAGGAAACAGACACACACACACACAGTCACACTGTTTCCTGGGAGTCTCCTCACTGCTCCATTGGAAAGTATTACAGTAGCAGCCTCCATTTTGAGAAGGACCTAAATTAGAAGTTTTGAGACAGCTAGGCCAAGCTCCACCCAAACGTCTTGCTCAGAAAGTAAGCTTCCAGCTAGCACTCATGTATGAACGACTCTTCATTATTGCTTTGCCTAGTTAAGCCCCAGAGCCTTTTGACTTAGGTTTCAAGGTGCATCATATCTAGGTGTTTGCAAGGAGCTGTAATGGGTAGAATTCCCAGATAGGATAATAATGGTATTTGTTATTCTGAAAGTCCAGAAATACAATTCCTGGACAGCACCACCTATTTCAATAATAGTAAAATCAGCTCCAATTTTCGAGGTGCAACGAATTTTAAACAGATTGGCAAGGAGAAATATGTGGGTTGCCAAAAATGTAAGATGGAAGGGATGTCTCCTGGAAGTATCATGAAACTCTACAGTAAACATTTGCTGACACTCTTCAAATGTGGCCATTTTCTGTTTGGTTTTTATGACACCCCCCTCCCCAAGGAGTATTTGTAAGCCCTTCCCCGTGTATTTATTAGGACACTGATAAATAAAATATATTTTCCTCTTATTGTACCTGTATGCCCAGATGACAGGAGGCCTGTCAAATCCAGCTAAGAAGCAGGTGAGGTGTGCAGCTCCCAGTCAAAAGACATGCTATACTAAAATGCAGCAGACAATGGCAGTATTTTTCTTTTTTCACCTTTGCATATGAAGAGGATACATATGTTTAAACAAAACTTGGATGGGGGGGGGATGAGGGAAGGTCCAAACTATGCCATCCATGTGCTGGTCCCCATCCATGTTTGGGTTATGTGTGCTTATTCCTGGATCACACCCCATTAGCGACAAGAACATACCTGTCAAGCACAGCTCTGGACAATATGGTACCTGCACAGAATGGTTCTGTGCAGGTCATTTCTATGCATGCGTAGAAGCTTCTACACATCCCCTTCTGCTCAGAAGGGTTCTGCACATGTGTAGAAGGGTTCTGCGCATGCATAGAAAGGTTCTGTGCATGCGTAGAAGGGTTCTGCGCAGAAGGGGATGAGCACTAACTACTTTCCCCCCACTGTCAAATTACGGGATGGCGGCGGCTCCGGGCGGGAAAGGAGGAAAAGTGGCACTAAATTACGGGAAATCCCGACCAATATAGGATAATTGATGGGTATGGCCAAGAATAGAAACAAAGCTGTACCCCACAGCTATATTCAGTTGCTTAGAAAATGTGTTGTACTATTTTATCAGTTATGCTCTCAGGGCAAATAAATGAATTCACTGATCAAAGTATGTATGTGCTTCAGAAATCCTTGGATGACTGCCAAAATGTGTCTTTGATTCAATAAACTACATCCACGCAGCCGTCTAACATGAGGATTTTGCTGAACACACAAGAATTAAAACGTACATAACTGAGAGTCTTTTACATGGTTTAGACATGGAGATTCTTAAGTTGTGCCCGCTGTCTTTGACAATCTGCTCCTGCTGAAACTTTTGGCTAGAAGACCACAGTTGCTAAAGGGAAGAAGATACAAAGGAACAACAATAGTGGATAGATCCATGGCTGTGCTGAAGGCCATTACAAGCTCTATGATTTAATAATGGAATATAGTTCTTGAATCAATTTACCTACTTGATCCTTATGTCAATATGACTGTTGTCTGAATGAATTCAGTTAGGGCATATACGTCTCCCTCTTAGAGCAGGAATGCCCAAACTACACCCCGCAGGCCAGATCCGACCCATGGTGCCTAATAATCCAGCCTGCACCACCTGCACCGCTCCTGGAAGCGGAAGCAAAATGTGCCCACGCATGTGCAAAATGCCACCGTAAATGCACCCGTGGCTGTCATAAACGTATTTATGACAGCCACGGGTTCATTTACGGCAGTGTTTTACACATGCATGGGCATGTTTTACTTCTGCTTCCAATGGGAGGAACCACATGATTGGCCCACTCAACCACATGAGCAGCCCACAGCCTGAAAAGTTTGGGCACCTGTCTTAGAGCATTCTAGGGATATTCATCTTGGTAGCATTCAGTGCTAAATAGTGATTATTATAAGAATTATATTTCTGCCACTCTTTTCATGAAAATTTATTCTATAACCTGACCAGTACGCATCTTAGTTTGGTTTGCTTCTCAATTACTATTTGTGTTGCTGCTGCTGCTGCTGCTGCTGCTGCTGCTGCTGCTGCTGCTGCTGCTGCTGCTGCTGCTGCTGCTGCATCATGATGCTGCTGCATCATGATGCTGCTGCATCATGCTCTTGCATAGAGGACAATCTGAAAGAAGTCCACCCATCCACCAATATTCCCACCTCTGGCTTGAGTGACTGGATTTCAAGGAAGTGGTAAAATTCACATAAGAGAACAACAACATTCAGTGGAATGTGTATATATGTTTATCTATTTGTAGGAAATGTTCAATTACTTCTTACACAAAGTTCATTGTTATGTCCACATTTTGGTGCTGTTAATGAACACTCATTAGTTTCATGGCATGAAGAACCTAGATTATGTTAACAAGTTGCTTTTTGTTTTTAGCAACTATTGCAATTTTAATGTAATGGTAATAAAATAACAATGAGCCATCAATTTGATTCTTGAAGTAGTTTCCCATTTCCTTCTTGTGGATGCACTCTATGGCTATGCAACTTGCGTAAGGCTACACTGGCTGGCTCTTCTCTCAGTAGGTACAGCAGGGCATCTAACTCCCAGTTATTTACAGAGGGGTTTCTTCTCACACTACAAGACCACTGCTAACTCTAACCCAATGGGCTAAAGTTTCCAGCTGGCAGGATCTGCTTTCTAGACATCTATGAACCATGCCAATTCCTTTCAATTTCTATCTGTAAACATTTTCCTCACTGCCTTGTATAATGATTGTATAATTTGCCTCATATCCTTCTATTCTATTTGTTGAACATTTGAATAGTTTAGCCTTTCTCTTTTCTTTTTCTGTGGGTGAAATTTTGTTATAAAATTGCTTGCAGTATAGCAGGCTGCTATCAAGAAAGCAGTGAGGTGTTAGAATGTAAAGTTCTTTTTTTAAAAAAATCAATTTCTCAAAATATTTACAGATATAGATGAGTGCAGCGAACCAGGAACTATTGTCTGTGGAGATCATGCAAAATGTGAAAACATATATGGGGGCTATAAATGCTCCTGCAAGGAAGGATATCAACCATCCACAGGAAAATTACATTTTAAGCAAAATGATGGCACTTCCTGCCAAGGTAAATGATATTATGAGGGTTTATGTGTTATTATAGAACTGTAGCTTCTGAGAGCCCTGCTAGTGACTCTTTATCTTTCTTTAGATTAATCAGTTGGGTATGGGGGGAAAAATCCAATTAAAAAAAAAAGAAATGTATGTCTAAAAGTAGAAGAATGAAAGATTATAAAGTATGAATCTGGGTTTTTTAACTGTAAAGGGGCCAAATGCATTGTATAAATCACTAAGCACTGCTAATGTCAGGATAGGTTTATATAGAGAATGTCACAGAATGGAGTTACGATAGAGTAAGCATTGGACAAGCTTTCAAACAGACATGATAGAAGAAGCATGGTATAATGAAGTTTCATTGACTTAGGTCAGGTGAAAGGTGTCGAGAACCCACATGGCCCTTATGCCCCTCAGACTATGCAGTTCCTACTTCAGTCTACGTGTGGTGTGGCAAAAGTGTCTCCCAAGTCGCTCCAGGCGCTTGGCCTACGGCACGGATCTTCCATCCAGTTCCACTGGCTCATAAGTGGGAAATGGCAACTCTGCGATGTCACAGAGATATCGTAGCAATATTACGTGGCAGATTAAAAGTCCCCTTTTAGGAATGCCTCATCCCACAATACCACACCAGTTTGCAAAGAAAAGTTGCTTTGGGAAAGTCCGGGGGTGGTAAGATAAGGGTTACCTTCAAACGACACTGGCAAGGCTGATAGTGCTCCCAGCTCATGAAAAACGAAAGTCTCCAAGCCTCTTCCCTCGTTCCTCGATGCACCCCCATGCCTTAAGGAAAATGTTCCTTTTGTTTGACCATTCAGGCATTATCTCTTCTCTGCAAGTTCTCCCCTTCATGGAGTAATTACGCTACTAAAAATCTTCAGTTTAGCAGCTTTATTGTAAAAAGTGCAATCTCCAAAATATATAGAAAAACTGATCTAAAAACTCATCTAATCTACGCTGGATAACATATTCAAGAAAACAACAAAGTACAAAGTAAACTAGCTTAAGTAAAGCATAGATTCTGGCAGGTTTGCTCACCCTCATACGAGACAAGATTTTTAAGTCAGAATTCAAAGTGACAAGAGCTATCACTGCATTGGAAAAGGCTGTTGCACACTTCTAAATAATGGGGGATTTTATACCTTTTTGGTGCTCTCACACCCACCTCTAGAATTTAATACTTGTTCTAGAAGATACTTGTTTTGACCATTGCCTGGTCTGCTGACACTTGCAGGTGTTTCTTATCTGGTGTTCCATCTCTAAGAAGTCTCTCTTTTAATTGGCATCTCCGGAGACTGGCCTTGACTAGCTTGGCAGGCTTCGTCTATTGACATGCTAATGTGGAGTGTGCGTAGGTGTTAGGACACAAATAGCATTATGGCAGCTTCTGTCTCTGAGTTAGGCTACTCATACTGAAGAGAATAAAAAGAAACTACGGTGTATTTCTAAGCAAATACAAAGTAACAAATGAAAAGTAACTATTCTATGGATTTCATGACAAAAGGAACTACAGAAAGAACTCACCAAAAGGTGACTTCATTTTGGCAGTTTCATATCTGCCTTAGACACGAAAGAAGAAGTGGAGATTCATATGCATATACCAGTTCAGGCTGCATTTTTATAGTGAATCAATATAACTCATTAAGGTGCTTTTAATTCAATTTAATTCAATAGTGTTTTGAAGTGTGGCTTGTTTAATTTTTTTGTTAACACTATAATATCTTGTGTTGCTATCTGTACATTTCCTGAAGTTTGTTGTGAGCCACCATGTGTCCCACATTTGGTTTTGTTAAACAGGCTTAAATAGATGGAAGTGGCTACCTCTTGGAAAACCACTCCAGAGCTAGGTGAAAATCTAAGTGTGAAACTCAGGAAATTAGAATATCGTGCAAATGTTCATTCATTTCACTTAAAAGGTGAAACAAATATATGAGATAGACTCACTACATGCAAAGTGAGAGATGTCATGCCTTAATTTGTTATAATTGTGATGATCATGGCATACAGCGTACATGAGATTATGTGATGATTATGGGGTACATGAGATTTGGGGGTTGGGGTTTTCATATGCTGTAAACCATAAGCATCAATATTATAACAAAGTAAGGCTTGAACTCTCTCGCTTTGCAGGTAATGAGTCTATCTCATATATTTGTTTCACATTTTAAGTTGCATTACTGAACTGAATGAACATTTGCACAATATTCTATTTTTCTGAGTTTCACCTGTATGCCATAAGCCTTTCACAGAAAGTGTATCTAATCAAAACTGACAAAATGTTTAGGCTGGGAAGGGTAAAAAAAAAAAAACAAATTACAAACTTTCAAATTTTTGTGTTTTGACACCGTAACTTTGCAATAATTGTCTAATAGTGATTTAATAAGATTCTCTTTTAATATCAATAGAGATCTCACAAGTAAAGTGTGAATTGTATCATGACTGCATCGCTGAAAATATCAACAGAACTTTAGCTAAAGTAAGTAGAGCTGTGCCATCATAAAATTGTCCATTTTTTCTTTTCTCTTGAAATGTTAATTTATAAGGTCTTGAATACAATATTCATTTAAGAAATGTTTTTTTTAAATGCTTTTGAAAAGTATTTCTAAATGCACGGTATTTAGAAATAGTTTACCAGTGGTACTGTGAGATGGAGGAAGGAGCTCACTGGTGGGAGCAGGATGGATTGGGGGCTCAGGGCACTGTGTTGTCCTGGTTTTCCTGATTTCTGAGGGGCCAGACTCAATCGGTGTCTTTAGAGAGTGAGTTGTGCAGTCCTAGGTTGCTCCCATGTGGGGTACCTCAGGGCTTGGTACTCTCGCCTCTGCTGTTTAACATCTACATGAAACCGCTGGGTAAGATCATTTGTTCCAATGGGGTGAGGTACCATCAGTATGCTGATGATACCCAACTGTATATCTCAGCCCGTGGGGACCCGAGTGATGCAGTCAAAGTCCTAACCAGGTGTCTGGAGGCTGTCCGGGTCTGGATGGGGGACAACGGACTTCAGTTGAATCCTGGCAAGACTGAGTGGCTATGGGTTCGGGGTCCCATGTTATCCTGGGAGCTACCATCTTTGCTACTGGATGGGGCAGACAGATCCGGTACGTAACTTGGGGGTCCTCCTGGACTCGCGGCTACTGCTTGAAGAGCAGGTGGCAGCCATGGCTAGGAGGGCCTTTGCACAGCTTTGTGTCATTTACCAATTATGCCTGCTCCTGGACCGGGACTCCTTGCTCACAGTCACTCACGCTCTGGTCACCTCCAGATTAGATTACTGTAACACGCTCTGCATGGGGCAGCCCTTGGTGATAATTCGGAGGCTTCAGCTGGTCCAGAATGTGTTTGCCCGGGTGGTGATGGGGTGCAGGCGCTATGCCCAGGCCTCTCCACTGCATTGGGAGTTGCACTGGCTGCCAGTGTGCCTCCGGGTGCAATTCAAGGTGCTGGTTTTGACCTTTAAAGCCCTTCATGGCATTGGACCAAGTTACTTAAGAGACTGTGTCACCCCAAGGTATTCAGCCCATCCTACAAGGGCAGACAGGAGGGGCTCAGTGGTGGTCCCATCAACAAAAGAAGCACATCTTACTGGGACCACCACTGTCTGCCCCAGCCCTGTGGAACCTCTTACCACCTGAACTGCATCTCCAGTCGGAACTACTCCCTTTTAGAAAAATGCTCAAGACTTGGCTATGCCAGTCGGTGTGTGGCACAATTGCCTCCACTACCCAATCCCGCTGGCTTGTCTATCCTGCCTTGGGATCCTTCTTCTCCTGGTAACTCTGTTTTTTAATGTGGGTGATGGGAGGGTTAGGGTAGTTTTTAATGATAAATCGTCAGTTTATGTGTTTTAATTCTGATTTTTAGTGGGTGGGGGGGTTAGATAATGTTTTTGCTATGGATGTTTTAACTGTTTTTGTATTTTATTCTATTCTTTTTTGCTGTTAGCCACCCTGAGTGGTGTTCCCACCAGGAGGGTGGGGTACAAATACAAAAATTAATTAATTAATTAAAGAAGGATATAGCTGAGGATCTCAACCTCCCCTATGCCACTTTGAGGTCTCTGAATAGGCTGAGGGTTGGAGCCCCTAAATGCAAGACAAACATGCTCAAGTGGGGACTGCTGGTGGACAACAACACATGGTGTGAATGTGGAGACATACAGAATCCAGCTCAATTACTGCTCTGCTGTTTACTGCCAGAGGCATGCACCAATGAGGACAACAATGACAAAGCGAAGAAAGTGGCTTTGTTTTGGCAGGCCAGGGTTTGATTAGGACATGGAAGAAGAAAAACTGTGAGACTGCACAGCTTGCACAGAGCTACACACACTAGCGGGGTTTTCCCCCAGGGAGGCACTATGGGAAATTGAACTTCCAATCCCAGACTGCACAGCCACGTATGCCAACCCAGTGAATAATCCAACTACTCTTTAAAAATCCTAGAAATATAACAATACCATACAGCACTCTAGCTTCTATACTGTATATCAGTTGTGATCCTATTATAGCCACTTACTACAATTAGTGATAGATACGAAATTTGAAAATATCTTCATAAATAGGGCAAAAGCAACATGAGAAATACTGAAAAACTGATTGCTAAACCCAGCCAGAGTTCTATGCTCTATGATGGCTGGCTTTGAATTCTTGTGTTTTCAGTTAGAAATATCCAGAAATGTTTGTTACAGGTGAACCAACAGAAGCCAAAGTGATATCCACTAGACCTACATCAACTATTACACTCAATTCAGAATGAATCGGAACAATTTTATCCACAAAGTATCATGCAAATTGGTAGCAACACTTTAAGGAGTCGTCTACATTTTTCACCTCCTAGTCAGAATTTTTTACATATTTGACCAACGAGCTCTACTGCATTACATAGTGTGAGTGCAACTTTAGTAGAGAAGTTTTCCCCCCTCCCATCTTTGCAGTGGATTAGGAAGCAAATTTATATGCATTTGAATTTGCCCAAAGGTTATCATGGACATCACTGTAGTTGCCATATAATTTGCTTCATCACTTTAGCTTCTTAGGAAACTTGGGAACTTGTCTAACTCTAATCACCAGGAGGGGGATTCCAAGGAAAGATGGTGTCAACCACCTAGGCTTTTTCTCCGTTCTGAATGGTCAATCAGGGCTCTAACAGACATGTATGTAAAAGTGAAAGAGAAATCCCTAAGAGCCATCAGAAAATAATATTTATTTATTTGTTTGTTTGTTTGTTTGTTTGTTTGTTTGTTTGTTTGTTTGTTTGTTTGTTTGTTTGTTTGTTTGTTTGTTTGTTTGTTTATTATATTTATATCCAGCCCTATTGGTGCGAACAGCACTCAGGATGGCTACCAATATAGAAAAGAAATACAAAAAAATGCAAAAACAATAAAAGGCCTTTACAGATAAAAATGTTGCTAAAACCCCTAACTAAAATACGATCTAAAAACACACATAAGCCCTCAATACCCTTCCTAACCCCTTAAGAGATAAATAGCCAAACAGAGAGACTAAAAAGAAGAATAATTAAAAACAGAAAGGGAAGAGGAGGGGGAGATAAAAACAGACAAGTTGGTTGCAGGGCACTATTTATATAAGCCAGTAGGACTGGGCCATCACACCTGATGGCCCTCACACCCGCTGGCATAACCAGGTCTTAAATGCCCTCCTGAAGGGGAGCAGCTCTGTCTGGAGGTGCAATTCAGATGATAAGAGGTTCCACAGGGCCGGGGCATACACCGAGAAGGCTCTTTTTCTGGTCTCAGTCAGGTGTGCTTCTCTTGTAGGAGGGACCAGCATTGAGCTTCTCCGGTCTGCCCTCATAGGATGGGTAGAATACCTTGGGGTGACACAGTCTCTTAAGTACCCTGGTCCACTGCCATGTAGGGCTTTAAAGGTCAAAACCAGCACCTTGAACTGCACCCGGAGCCACAATGGCAACCAGTGCAGCTCCCGAAGCAGCGGTGAGCCATAGGCATAACACCCATACCCCATCACCACCCGGGCAGCCACATTTTAAACCAGCTGCAGCCTCTGAATGGTCATCAAGGGCAGCCCCATGTAGAGCACATTACAATAATCCAATCTGGAAGTGACCAGAGCATGAGTGACCATGAGCAAGGAGTCCCGGTCCAGGAGCGGGCGCAATTGGTAAATGACACAAAGTTGTGCAAAGGCCCTCCTGGCCATGACCTACATACCTATGTTTTTGTCATTGGTCTTCTGTCCCTGCAGAAATTCTAAGACCTATTGTTTAAACTCCAGTGGGTAGTGAACTGTTTATGACAATTGAGTTATAGAAAGTGCCTCCACATTTTTATCACCATCATCTCATTTCTCGACACCCAATGGGGGAAGCAAAGAAGAAGATCATCTCATTTAGTAAAGAAAATGAAGTCCACAATGTGCCTGGGAAGCAGTACTGGGAGAGACCCATCATTTGGTATCAGTGGTTGTTAGGAAACAGGTAAAGTCCTAAATCACTGTCAGGATGATGATTTCGGCACAACAAACTAAAGGAATCCAGCATCACTTCAAGGCCACCTGGCTACCTCAGAAAGTAAATGTAGAGTAGCAGTTCTGGTCCACCAATGTAATTTTAGATCTATCTCAAACATCCTCTTCCACATACATCTGCTCAAAGCTATAAAATGGGGAACTTGCCAGAGAGAAGGAAGTGTGATTGGCCACTGTATTGGTGCTTCCCCAACCCCTAGATCTCATCTTCAACTGTACAACAAATCCAAGAGAACAATGCTGGAAGAGATTTATCACCCCTCCATCTCAACCAACCATATTTCTTGATACAAACCAGGTTAGCATGCCCACCAGTGCTCATATGGGCATACAGTATTTGTAAATTTGGAACTATCATGGTGCAGACTTTCCATGATGTTGAAAACATTGTGGGCTAAATGTTCTCATTTTTCATTCCATCAACCCCCAACAACAAATTACCTTAGTCTACACAGTAACTTATAGTATTTTATCTGCCCTACAGAGTTGGCCTTTTCTAGCTCAACAGATTATAGAGTATCTTCCTAGGGAATTAGTGCAGAATCTTATTAACTAATGTTGATATGTTATTTATGAATCTTCATTTGACTACTCTAAACAGTACAAATGCCATTAATGATTTAAACTCTGTTTCAGATTAGGAAGATAAAAGAACCCCTGGCTGTGTTGCAAGAAATCAATCAGAACACTGCAGGACAAATTCTACCAGTAGATATGATTTCCTACATAGAAGCATTATTTGTATCTTGTCCCTTGCTAAGCAGAGTGAATAATACAATTCCCAACCATGAAATGCAACATAATCTGAAAGTAACCATGAATGTGAGTGACTGGAGCTAAGGAATTTATTTATTGATACCTATAGAGTGTGATGCATAACCTCTAAATATATTTATATTATCTTTAATTAATTTAACAGGAATTTGTGAATACTGTGAACAATTTTGTTCAGAAGGATAAAATTGGAGTGTGGGAAGCCATCCCGGCAGATGACAGACAACAGAGTCTCACTAAACTGATTCATACTACAGAGCAGACGGCAGCTCTTGTAGCACAGAACTTCCCAAAGGCTACAGAAGTGGAGGTTAATGCTAGTGATTTGGGTATGCGAGGGGGGAACAAGTGATAACTGCCAATAATTTAGTTCTTTCTTTGCATGTGTGTGGGGGAGGTCTTCTACCCAGGACAGAAGCAATGATAAAGGGGCAAAGTTATGTGAACTTTATTTAGTAGTGTTCAGATTTGTTGCCATTATATGGGATTCAGTGGATGTGAGCTATGTTTTAGGTGGGTGAAAACAGAATAGACAAGTATAGGTAACATCTTGCCTTTGCCTGTGTGTTTCTTCTTTTTCCTCCTCCACATGGTAGAAAGTAAATGCCTGATCCAATTGTCAGTGACAACGACAATGGACATTGTAAAAATCTAATTGATAATGGCCTGATACCATTGCTTTGATTTAGCAATGAATATATGTTATTCTCCAATGAGAATTTGAGGTTTTCTTCCTACAAAGCAAGATAGACTGAAATAAAATGATGGACCCAAAATTACTCAGAGAGTTTCATAGCTCAGCAAGAACTTGAACTTGGAACAATGAACACTGGGAGAGCAATATATAGTCCTTCCCCCTTCCAAGGCACGTACGCACACAATACATCAGGGGGCACAATTGTTTAAAAGGTTAATTTTAAAATTCTTTTAAAATCCATTCTTTTTTTGTAACAATTTTTTAAAAATGTTATTACCAAAAATTGATTGTGTGGTACAGTAGCAGATGTGGCCCTGCAAGATCCATGAATACCTGTGTCTTGTCCCTGGTTTTCTCGAGGTCGCTCCCTCCATCTAACCACTGTATTACACAGAATCTAGTGAAGGAGCGTGTGTCATGCATGGTAGGAAGGAGACAGGTGGGTTGGTGGGTAGGTAGGTAGGTAGGCATGGATAGATAGATAGATAGATAGATGGATGGATGGATGGATGGATGGATGGATGGATGGATGGATAGATAGATAGATAGATAGATAGATAGATAGATAGATAGATAGATAGATAGATAGATAGATAGATAGATGGATGGATGGATAGATAGCAAACATCACAATATTAATTGACAACCAATCTATTGGAAACCTCCAATTTATTATTTGCTGCTGTTTTAATTCTGTACATTGACAACTCCATTCTGCTATACAATTCCAAACTATTAGTCCACTTTTGTTTTGGCATCTTAACAAAATTACTGGTCGATGTTTTCCATTCTCTTATAGCTGCTTAAAGCACTGTACTAATATTAACAACTAAAGACTGGTGCAGGAGCAATACAAAGTGTTTTCTACCTGGGGTGAGGGAGGAAAATTTGGTTCCTTTGCTTTTCGCAACAAACATCATTTTAGCATGCAATGAATTCCACATCTGGGGGTGGTAATGATAAGTGACTATTTTATCTGCCCTCTCCCTTATTACATGGTAAAATAAATACCATTCAACTGTATCTCCATGCTTTTAAAATCTGCGTTTGGTATTCCCTTTGAGAAGTGCATTTTAATAAAGTGGAAAAGCTTTTGAAAGTAGCTTCCATTATTCTTTACAGAGCTTCATTTAATGCAAAACAAATTAGGGACTGCATTTTTTCCAAAGAAAGAATGAACAGGTACAAAAGAGAACTAAAAGATGTATGTATGCATACTACAAATAATAAAGTCTTGGGATTTAGAGTATATATGGGTTACATTAAGGGAACTAGAGGGGGTGTTTCTTCAACCTTGAAAAGGTTAGCTTTCAAATGCTGCAATAATCGTGCAGCCCACTGTAGCTTTTCTCTTTCGGTCTCTCCCCTCCATCCTGCTCCCAATGTAACTGTCATTTCCAAAGGAGTTAGTTTCTCTTCTCCTTTTTGTTCTGCAGCACTCAGAGCTTTTGCCTTTGATATGGAACATGTGGACCTCCTTCACAGGCAGGTCCGCATGGGAGGAGATATGATCACCGTCTCTGCAAAGAAAAAGGAAGTGTCTACATCTAAAGGTGAGGATGAGGTCAGTGACTTCTAGGGCTGGGAGGGCAGATAAGCTTTGTCCAGAGGCTTTTTTGTCATGCTCCTCTCATGCTGAAGACCAAGCAGCAGTCATAATTCCACTGGTGGGACTTCTCATAAATACCTTCTGGAAAGGCATTTCATTAATGCAGAAGGCAACGTTCTGCTGAACACAGAAGAATAGATGTCTTTGAAATGTGCTGTTGGAGGAGAGTTTTGACAGTACCCTGGACAGCGAAGAGAACAAATTGGTCAATCTTAGAAGAAATCAACCCTGACTGCTTCTTGTAAGGTCAAATAGTAAAGATGAAACTAAAGTACTCTGGACATCAAATGAGAAGAGAGGAGTCACTTGAGAAAGCCTTGATGCTGGGAAAGGTTGAGGGCAAAAGAAGAATGGGGCAGCAGAAAATGAGATGGCTAGATGGTATTGTTAACGCAATAGGCACAGAGCTGGGCGGGTTGAGGAGGATGGTAGAGGACAGAGGTGCCTGGCGGTCAATGGTCCATTGGGTTGCAAAGGGTCAGAATCGACTGTGCAACTAAAGAACAACAAGTTCTAATTATTTGAAGGGTTACATAGGCTTCCACTCTAGGGGAGAAAGTAAGGAGAGAAGAAAGAGAGGGAGAAAGGAAAAGAACAACTGGTTGTGGCACCTTAAAAACTAACAAATTCGTTTCATTGTGAGCTTTTGCAAATCAAAATCCACTTCTTTTAGGCACATATCAGCAGTCTTTGAGACTGCAGTGGCCTAGTGGTTAAGATGCTGAACTTGACAACAGAAAGGTCAGCAGTTCGAGACTTGAGTACTGCACAATGGAGTGAGCTCCCATCTCTGTCACAGCTCCTGCCAACCTAGCAGTTCCAAAGCAAGAAATTGCAAGTAAATAAGTAGGGAGCACTTCAGTCGGAAGGTAAACAGCGTTCTGTGCACTCCGGTATCTAGTCATGCCTGGCACATGTCCACAGAAATGTCTGCAAATGCAGAAAATGCTGGCTCTTTGGCTATAAACAGAGATGAGCACTGAACCCAAGAGTCAGATACAACTGGCTTTTGAGGAAGGACAACCTTTACCTTTAACTTTACAGCATTCTTTTAAGGTACAGTAAGATTTTGTCCTTTTCTCTCTCTCCTGTTTTTTCTTTTCCTTCCCCACTTTAATTTTGCTAACTTGCGGAGATAGACTAGCACAGGAACTTTCTTGTTAATTCCCACGCTAATGAAGCTTCAACTTACATTTTTTTCCCTTGAATCATTAAACATGTAGAACTGGGGGAAAGACTCAGGTATTGGAACCAAATCCCTCCATCCTGGAATCCTAATCTGGACCTCTGAGTTCCTTAAAAAGGTCATAACCTCTTTCTGATACTTGTGTTCAGGTTTCCCAGATCTCATTTGAGATTTTCTCTATTTTAGAATGCTGCAAAGTCTTTCCAAAGTTAACAGAAGTTTAAGTTCAAATATTATGGCATTTAAGAACTCATGTCTTTGCCCTTTGCAGGCGCACCCCCCAAAGAAAGACTCAGACACCGGTATATGGATAAAGGCATTAGGCCACTTTTATTGAATAATGCCCTAGTCCGAATTATAACTTTCAATTGGTGTGTTCATCCAATTGTAATTCTTAAGGCAAGCAGGCCGCAGTAACACTGGTAAGGTTCCTCCCAAAATTGCCAGTGATAATTGGCTACAATGTATCCATTTGTATCAATTTGTTTGTTGACACAAACAAATTGTTGACCGGAGTCAATAAACTATCTACTGACCCCACCCTATGACGTGTATCCGTCAAATCACGAGGTGATGCATGCTGAAAAGCTCCTGCCATCACCCCTTGCCTGGTTCGTCGTTGACCGGTCAAAGCTATTACACCTGTACCTGTCTAAGTGTTGGCCAGTCAATTGCGAACCTGCCGGATACCTATGGGTCATTAATCTTTACCTTACCAGTGCTACCCGCCACACGGGGAGGCTTCAATGAAGACTCACCGCCCCCCCCCCCCCCGACCGTCAGCTCGGTCGCCAGGCCTGCTTGCACCACACCCAGAAAGAGGTACATACCTCCAGCCGACAGGTGGACCCCTTCTCCTGCCTACCAGCAAAAAAATTTGTAAGCCTATCCGCAGGTGTCCAATGGCTGTCTCCCAGCCATGCTCAGCAAGGGACCGAGCAACAGCCCTGTCCACTGACTGCCGGAACAGTCCGAACCACGGAGATCCACGTCTCCCTTAAATTGGTGTCTCGGCACGATGTTAGACCATAGCGACCGTGTGTAAGCCATACATGATATAAAACGCCAGGTACCTCGCATCATCCCTTTTTGGATAAGCTGAGTGCCATCGCTCCAGCATGAGTACACTAATTGGGGAGGGGGGCTTTGACATGGCTAGTTCCGTCAGACGGAGCTCTGATCGCCCCCTGTGCACCCCTACCTCTGTCCCGTAACCCACCAACCCGCGGGCACGCGGAGGCGGCGTAGGGGCCAGCGCAAAAGGGGACACTCATGTCGGTAACGACACTGGCACTTAGTACACACGTCGCTAGCTGAGCAGGACCAACACAGCAGGCGGGCTGGAATCCCCTGCCCCACCAGTTAGCGTGGAGTCTGTGTTGCGGCAGCCCGCTGCACAGCATGACCACAATGGTACCTATCACCAGACGCCAGTCACGTGGGAGTCATGTACAAGAGCAACAATTGCTGACAGGGCTCATCCCACCTCATCCCAGGATGTAGGGCCACCCTCATCCAAATTCCTCATCATAAGCCAACTACGATGGGCACATGAAATCAACCACCGCCCTGTAAATATTATCAAGGGATTGAACCATAGGGATGGCCCAATCAGGCCGGGCCCTGAGGCATACCACCATATATATAAGGTATGCCGGCAACCAGTTGGCCCAGGTGCGCGGTGGCTTACGACGACGGGACAGCTCTTTGTCTCTGTCGTCCTGTCCCTCTCTCTCTTCCTCAGTGGGCTCACGGTTCAATAGGGAGAATACATCCACGTACTCCCCTCCAGACCTTATCCCTCGTGACCTGCGACAAATGATCACCCAGGGGCAAGGAATAACCAGCCGTCGGCAAAGCCATCGTCGGCACATTCTGTATAAAGGGCATATGCAGCGGGACCTGGACAGCCCCTGCGATGCTCGGCACTGCCCCAGGGGCGGACACCCCCACCCTTAATGAGGGACCATTTAGAAACCATGGGATACTGGGATAGGATGGTAACTGATGCCCGCTCGCATCAACTTGACGAGGCCGGGGCCACTGAACCCCACCACTGTAAGTGGGCTGTGGTGTTGGTGCACTTAAATGGAACCTGATACTCACTAGGTGCACCCCCGTGAGCCGCCCCCACCGGGGGTTCCGGCCCACGGCGGGCGTCGGAGCTCGCGACCGGAATCGAGCTCTGGAATCACCCCCGACTGCCCCCAGCATGGACATCAGGTCGAACGGGGAGCTGCGAGACACCAGCTGGGGCCAGCCGGACTGTCTCAAGCAGCTCGACCCGGTTGGCCGCCCGCTGAAGCATAGCGGCCGGCAAGGTAGCCGGGGTCGATGAAGGGGCCCCTGTTGAAGAAAGAGTAGCACCCCCTCAGAAGGAGGCTGTGCAATGCCCAGGGATGCTTCCAGCACTGCTATCCGTGCTAACAGAGCATCCACTGCCCCAGAGCCCCCAGTACAAAGCGGGCCGGGTGGGCCGGACGGCCCACTAGTCAGTTGAGGAAAAGGCAACCCAAAAGGAGAGCCAGGGCCAGAATAGGGCCCTGCCCAAAACCCTGGCCCATTGGGGGCCGGAGGAACAATGGGTTGGATACCCGCACCAGGCCCTTCCCGGGCTGCCCTGTCCCATGCCCGGCAAAGGCGGGCCGAGGGCCGAAACCCCAGAGGGGCCGGCCTGTAGCTGACCAGCTACCAAGCTGGAACCCAGCTGCCAAGTGGTAGCCTGACCAGCCCCACTGGTACCAGTGGGCAAGGCTGGCACATCGCCCTGCCGTGGGGGCGCAGCCCTGGTCCTCCGACCCAAAGGCTGGCCCCCATCCGACGCAGGGCCGGTAAAAGTTCTTCCCCTCGGCCGCGGCTTCAGCTCCGGGGCCTTCCGCTTGGGAGCCATGTCTCCCTAGGAGAAGAAAGTCGCAGTAGGATCCCTATCCAGGGATTGAACTCCTAGCGTTTAAGCACCACGGCAGCCAAGCAATCCAAGGCTCCGGGTGCTTCGATCCCCCTTTCAGGCTCAATAGCCGAAGACTAATAAGAAAAAACAGCGGCGGAGAAAACTTCTCCTCTCCGTCGCTATTTCTAAAATGGCAGCTCGTCTGCCTCGTGGCCACCCCTTTTATAGAGGGGTGGCCACGCCCCCTAACTCACCCGGATGTCTGAGTCCGGGTGGGGGGCCCGCAAAGAGCGCGGTGGCCATTTTGGCGCCACGCTTTCATATTATACATTGGAAAAGGACCCAAGAATTTTTTTGTTGTTAAATACCTCAGGCTGAAAAATGTTCTCCACCATTGATGTGGCATTATGATCCATCAGGTTGCTCCCAACTCCACTACAGCCCTAGTACAGGCTTGAGGTTTGAGAGGTTCATGTAGTGGTCTACCGTAGCCACCTCTGGGTGAGTTTTCACAGGCAATCAGGAATTTGAACACAGGACTCCCAGTATAACACTCTATCCATCACACAACACTGGCTGTCTACCCCAATGTGAACATTTTAAGCATATAAAGACCTTTACATTTCCAAGCTCATTTATTTCCACTAGTCATCATCACAGTGATCATCCTAATCATTCATTATCATCAAGAGCCCATGTGGTACAGTGGTTAAAGTGCAGCCAATACTGTATTCCGTAGGTGGCCAACCTTGATGCTACAGCTTTTCTTGGACTTCAATTCCCAGAAGGCCTGATCAGCAGGTTTACTGACTTGGGCTTCTGGTAACTGAAGTCCAAGAACAGCTGGAAACACCACTGCTTTATTCATTATCCAAAATTGATTCTAAAGTGTTCAAGTTTGACTTAGCCTTCCATGCTGTAAAACACTGGGTAAAACAAGTACCCAGTGTGTGGAGAGAGAAATGCTAATTACCTTGTGAACCATTCAAAGGGTGTTCTAAGTGCTGCAGAGCAGGACATAAGTGGAATTGATATCCTCAATTCCATTTTACAATATTTTGGTCCATTTCACATATTATCCCATCTTATTGAGGCCCAATTCATTAATTATCCCAAAGCAACACTCTTTGTATTGTAGTGGTTGTTCTTTGCTACTCCCTATTAACCTCTACTACTCCCATTGTTAAGATAAGCCTTACACTTATGTATTAATATATATTCTGAGATCCATTATAGTCAAGGGGATGGAAGATGAATCACTATTAGAAATGGAATATAAGAATGGAATGATATCATGCTTCTTCAAGTTACATATCAAGTGTGAATCAAACCTATTATAATTGCAGGTTCCTAAATTTAGATCCAATCCACTGTCTCCATCTGCTGAATTCTCCATTGCAAATATTCATTTTTAATACTTATGGAAGTTCTCTTGCTTGGAAAGCCTTTATAGTTTCTAAACCTTGCTTTAATGAATGTTTTCTAAGTATTCTATCAATTTTGCATAATTTATACATGATCAGTGAGAATGTAGACTGCTTGTTGTTTGCTTGGTGTTCTTTTACTACATAAAAACATGTACTTTCACATTTTTTAAATTATTACCTACGGTACAACAATTTAAAAAAATACATACTAAAAAATACTGGGTTAAATATTTTTGGGGGAAAAAGTATATCATCCTTTATTCTTTTTTTCATCCACAAAACCAAAACACCAAACAAAACTCATCACAGTTTATAACAGGCCATCAAAAAAAATTTGTATAAATAAAAATTTTAAAAATTTCAATTATACACTAACCTCTTCTTTACAAACATTAACAACAACAACAACAAAAACTTTCCAACACCATTTAAAACAGCCCGGCAACGCCGGGCAACCTCTGCTAGTAGTTTCTAAACCTTGCTTTAATGAATGTTTTCTAAGTATTCTATCAATTTTGCATAATTTACACATGATCAGTGAGAATGTGGACTGCTTGTTGTTTGCTTAGTGTTCTTTTACTACATGTGTGTGTGTGTGTTTGTAAAACCACAACCCACTAAGCACAGTATGTCTGATTGATAGGTACTGCTGCTGTTGTATTTCTGCAGTACAGCAATATTGGCTGTATGCTTTCCTCATCCCAGAACTTCTCACTGAAGGAAAATTCAGAACCTGGAGAGACAGTGGGCTCATCAGTTATCGCCGTCACAATTAGTTCCTCTCCACCTCGTCTTTACCCCACTAAGGAAATAACATTTACTTTAAAGCATGCACAGGTAAGCTTTCTTTTTAATCATCTCTCAATTAAAAGTAAGCCAGCCTCCGTCAGTGACGGAGCCTGGTACTCAACATCCTCTGCAACATCCTTGGGCATCTTAAGGCCCATGTCATGGGTAACAGCCGCTCCCACTCCCTTCCAACCGGCTGAGGGGAGGAGCTCAGGGGGCTCTGTGGCAGGGACAAAGGTGGAAAATGTCCTCCTGCCACGGAGCAAAGGTCGCTCCCACTCCCCTCCAACCAGCTGAGGGGAGGAGTTTAGGGGCCCTGTGGCAGGGATGAAGGTGGAAAATGTCCTTCTGCCATGGAGCAACGGTTGCTCCCACTCCCCTCCAACCAGCTGAGGGGAGGAGCTTAGGGGGCTCTGTGGCAGGGACGCAGGTGGAAAATGTCCTCATGCCACAAAGCAACAGTTGCTCCCACTCTAATGCAATTAGAGAAGAAATTACAGCCCTGAATTCTGCACAGCAAGCACAAGGATGGGAGCATGTTATCAACTGCAAAGACTTGATAGGAACCGACAAGAATAATAACTGCATGTTGGCTCTGGTACACGATTGTCAATAATTCGTCAACACTGCTCAAGTCTCCTCTTTAGCTATCAGTGTTTCTCAATCACACTATCGAGTGTGTCCCTCTGTTTGCCAATAGCGGCAAAGATAGCTTGGCAGATTTAAGAGGGTACTGGAAGGAATGGTGCTGCTATATCTTACAAGCAGGTCCCATCTATAGTAGCAGTGACAGCTTCACTAAAGAGGTGGAAAGCCACAGAATTCCATACAAATGCAGGAGAAAGGCGATGTCTTTATTGGATCACTTGGGGGGGGGGGTATATCAAACATTATGCAAGCTTTCATGATACAAGGTCATTTCTTCAGGCATGCACCAATTTCTTATGGATAGTGAAGGGAAATTATGAATGAGAGTTCCAAAATTTCATGGCAATGTGTTGTGCCAGACTTGGTTTCTTAGAGCTGTGATGGGGTGGGGGCTGCATCTGATATCATCTCCCATTCCATAAATACAAGAAACCAGGTATATGTGTAATGCCCCCCTCCCCAGTTGCTTCTTCCTGTATTGCACGTTATCAAGTAATATGTTGTGCATAGTAATTTATGATAAATAACAGAAATGACAAACATGTATCAGGAAGATGAGTATTCTGAACCAACTTTAACCTAGGATGAAACAGAGTAAGTTTAGTTAAAACTCTTGTTGTTACTGTCATGCTTAGACAGGAATTAAATAACTCTCCACTGTCTTTTTCTCCACATAGAAAGAGAAACTCTTGCTCAAGTGTAAGCACTAAATATCAGCAATAACAAAAACAAAACTGAACATACAAGGAGGAGTTTCTCATCTCCAGAAATTCCTCACTCCATGTGAAGAAAATGACATAAAGAAGGTCAAGACCAGTGTTTCACAATCTTCTTTTGGCCATGCCATCTAAGCATCTCTAAAATCCTGATCCTCCCCCAGAGACATATAATTCTTATTATTCAAAAAGTGAACTCCTATTCACATGGAGGAAGCCTAAAAAGACTATTCACTGTTAATAACTCATTCTTGAATTGACTGCCTTAAAAATCAAATTGTCCCCCTGCCGGGTGTGTGTGTGTGTGCCCCACATTGCGAACCACAGATCTAGACATTCTTCTCTAAAAAAATTTACAATAAATGACTGACTAATGACCCAGTAAAGCTACTATAAATATATGTTGTGATTTATGGCTACATGTTAAGACTTGTGAAAAGTCATCCTTACTAATTTGGAGGAAACTGTAGGCATTGGCAACCTATGGTCCAAACAGGAACTGCACCTCTCTACAAAATGGCAGGTGGACTCTACTATCTCTTAAAGCGGAGGCCATTGATAATCCCTAAAGGTAAAGGTAAAGGTCACCCTTGCTCGAAAGCCATTTGTATCCAGCTCTAGGGTTAAGTGCTCATCTCTGTTTCATAGCCAAAGAGCCAGCGCTGTCGGCTTCTGCAGATATTTCCATGGTCATGTGGCAGACATGACTAGACACTGGAGTGCACGGAGTGTTTACCTTCCCACCAAAGTGGTCTCTATTTATCTACTTGCAATTTCTTGTTTTCGAACTGCTAGGTTGGCAGAATCCACAGCCAGTAAAATTAGAGTTGGCATGGCTCAGTGCAAACAGAGGTTGGAGGTTTTTCTGGTGAAGAAGGAAAATGATATTTTTAAAAAGGGAGGGGATGGGAGGCAGATCATTCAAAGGACATCCCTGGAGTGACTCTCCCTTGAGGTAGCAGGTTCAAAAAGTAAGCACACTAGATTCAATCAGAAAAAGAAAAAAATTCAAGCACTATAAAACCAATACTGTGAGAAAAGGTAAAGAATAGTAAAACAGTGGCTGCAAGTCACTGCAAATATATTTCCATATAGATGATAGCGGGTTGTTATTTTTAAAAAAACTACCAGAGAAAAGATTTAAAAATTGGCAGAAGGCAGGTGTACATTTCTCTCCCCTATTCCCATCTTTACTTGGTGTGCATTATTTTTTTAGTTCATCCTTCTATTTGCTTGTCTTTGTTGTTATTCATATCCCACTGCCTAATCTGAATTACATGAACGTTTTGCTGTTTGTAAACTGAAACACTTACGATGAATTGCCTTAGCTAATATAGCTGATATCTCTTTTTGAGCAATTTTGTACCATTTGCCATCCGCAAAAAAAAAAAAACAGTTTTGTTTTTTGTTCCAGACTATAGACAAAAAAGATACTAAGTGTGCATTTTGGAATTATTCGGAAGACACAATGGAAGGAAACTGGTCAACAGAAGGATGCGAGCAGACACATTTCAATAGCACTCATACGTCTTGCAGATGTAATCATCTCACTCATTTTGCTATTTTGATGTCCTCAATTGACTCCAAAGTTGTAAGTGCTTTTTTAAACATAGTGTTTACGTATTTCTTTTTTAGTTTACACTGCCATTTAATGTGTGTGGCGGTCTTTTTCCCTATAGTCATTACAGAATCATTCTCTTCTTCATTACTTTTTCCTCACTAAGGACACGCAATGAAATAATTCTTCAGCATTAGATATTTTCATGCGTAGGCTGTCCCAGAACTTTACATTTTTAGACTATCTGAACAATCCATTTTAACAATGTGATGCACATTTAAAGTCTTATATTTTCCTTGTTGACGCCTCTCGGGGCCTAGTAAGCTTTTTCCTTTACCTTATTATTATTTCACTTAAATTGCCATGGTGCACTGCTCAACGCACAGGGTACGTATTATTTGTATATACTTCATTTTTAGGAACAAACTCAATCATACACAGTGCTAGCCCTACTGCCAGCCAGGCAGATTGACATGGATTGTTAGGGTGGTGACACTTCTGACCACTGGTGGGATTCAAAAAAATTTATTACCTATTCTGTGGGCATGGTATGGTGGGCGTGGCCAAGGGGAAAGCCCTGTGTTGCACCCAAATTAGGACTACTTTATTTCAAAACTCCCTGCCAGAAGAAGTGGTGACAGCTGTCAGTCTTGACAGCTTTAAGAAAGGATTAGACAAGTTCATGGAGGACAAGAGTATCAATGGCTATAATTATGGATACTTAAGAAGGGAAGCCTGGTTATAATGGGGGACTTCAATTACCCTCACATAGACTGGGTGAACTGTTGTTCAGCACATGATAAAGAGATAAAGTTCCTAGATATGCTAAATGATTGTTCCCTGGGACAGATGGTTGAAGACCCAACTAGAGGTACAAGAATCCTTGACTTGATCCTGAGTAATACTCAGGATCTGGTGCAAGATGTTAATGTGACTGATCCAATAGGGAACAGTGACCACAACTCAATTATGTTTAACTTGATCATAGACCGCAAGTCACTGATAAAATCTAACACAGAGACCTTAAAATTTCAAAAAGGATATTTCCCAAAGTTGAGGAAACTAGTAAAAAAGAAGCTGAAAGGGAAAATTGAGAGAGTCCAAACACTCCAAGAGGCATGGAGGCTGTTTACAAAAACAATAACAGAGGCTCAATTGGAATGCATACCCAAAAGGAAAAAGGGCACTGCCAGGTCCAAGAGGACTCCAATGTGGCTTACAGGAGCTGTTCGGGAAGTGATCTAGAGCAAGAGAAGCTCATTTAGAAGATGGAAGGCTTGTCCGAATGAGCACAGCAGGCAAAAACATAAATTCTGGCAGAACAAATGCAAGGTAACAATCAGGAAAGCAAAGCAAGACTTTGAGTAGCGTATAGCTAAAAATACTCAGAGAAATAACAAAGACTTCTTTAAGTACATTAGAAGTAAGAACCCAACTAGGACGGCCATTGGACCATTAGATGACAATGGAAGGCAAGGGGTTATTAAAGAGGAAACAGAGATTGCAGAGAGACTCAATGAATTCTTTGCTTCAGTATTCACTGAAGAAGACAGAGGCCACATGCCCAAAACAGAGCCTATCTTCGTAGGGAGGGAAACCGAAGAATTAAGCCAGATAGAAATAACCAGGGAGGAGGTCCTTGCATGTCTTGTTAAACTAAACACTAACAAATCACCAGGACCAGATGGCATCCATCCACGAGTTCTCAGGGAACTTAAAGATGAAATTGCTGATCTCCTAGCCAAAATATATAATCTTTCCCTCAAATCAGGCTTTGTGCCTGATGACTGGAAGGTAGCGAATGTAACACCAATTTTCAAAAAAGGATCCAGGGGTGATCCAGGGAATTACCAACCTGTCAGTTTGACATGTGTCCCAGGAAAATTGATGGAAACCATCCTAAAAGATAGAATTAATAGGCACATAGAAGAGAAGGCGCTGCTAAAGGAGAGCCAACATGGCTTTTGCAAGGGCAAATCATGCCTCACTAATCTGTTGGAATTTTTTGAGAGTGTCAACAAGCATGTGGATAAGGGGGATCCAGTTGACATTGTTTATCTGGACTTTCAGAAGGCTTTTGACAAGGTCCCACACCAAAGGCTCTTGAATAAACTTACCAGTCATGGAATAAAGGGACAGGTCTTGTCCTGGATCAGCAACTGGCTAAGGGACAGGAAACAGAGGGTAGCACTAAATGGACACTTCTCCAAGTGGAGGGAAGTAAAGAGTGGGGTCCCCCAAGGTTCAGTACTGGGACCCCTGCTTTTCAACCTCTTCATAAATGATCTAGAGGTAGGAGTAAAAAGCAAGGTAGCCAAATTTGCTGACGACACTAAATTATACAGGGTAGTGAAAACTGTGAGAGATTGTGAGGAGCTCCAGAGGGATCTCTCGACACTGGGGGAGTGGGCAAAACAGTGGCAAATGAGTTTCAACATTAGTAAGTGCAGAGTGATGCATGTTAGGGCAAAGAACCCCAATTACATTTATAAACTGATGGGGTCTGAACTCTCTGCGACAAACCAGGAAGGGACCTTGGTGTCCTGGTGGACAACTCAATGAAGGTGTCAATCCAGTGTGCCTCAGCAGTGAAAAAAGCAAACTCAATGCTAGGGATCATTAGGAAGGGTATAGAAAATAAGTCAGCAAGTGTCATTTTGCCTCTTTATAAATCTATGGTGAGGCCCCACCTGGAATACTGTGTACAGTTCTGGTCGCCATACCTCCAGAAGGATATTATGGAGCTGGAAAAAGTGCAGAGGAGGGCAACCAGAATGATTAGGGGACTGGAACACCTTCCTTACCATCTGAGGCTGCAATGGTTGGGCCTCTTCACTCTTGAACGACGACGTCTAAGAGGTGACCTGATTGAAGTTTATAAAATCATGCACGGTGTGGACAAAGTAGATAAGGAAAAACTGTTTTCCCTATCGCATAACACTAGAACTAGGGGACACTCCATGAAACTTTTGGGTACTAGTTCTCAAACAAATAAGAGAAAGTACTTTTTCACCCAGAGGATTACTGGTCTATGGAACTCCCTGCCAGAAGAAGTGGTGACAGCTGTCAGTCTTGACAGCTTTAAGAAAGGATTACACAAGTTCATGGAGGACAAGAGTATCAATGGCTATAATTATGGATACTTAAGGACAACCTCCGGGTTGGAGAGATAGGCAGGATATCTCTCATTGCAGGCGCACCCCCCAATAAAGGACTCAGACACTGGTGAAAGTGGATAACGGCATTGGGCCACATTTATTGATTCATGCCCTAGTCCGAATTATAAATTTCTATTGGTATTTGACCAATTATAATTCTTAAGGCAAGCAGGCCGAAGTAACACTGGTAAGGTACCACCCAAAATTGCCGACGGCAATTGTTACAATGTATCTATTTGTATCAATTTGTTTGTTGACAACAAACAAATTGTTGACCGTAGTCAATATCTAACTAATGACCCCACCCTCTGACGCGGATCCGTAAAATCACGGGGTGATGCATGCTGTCTAGCTCTTGCCATCACCCCGTCGCCTGGTTCGTCGTTGACCGGACAACTTATGCCTGTCTAGTGTTGTCCAGTCAATTGCGAACCTGCCGGATACCTGTGGGTCATAAATGTTTACCTTACCAGTGCTACCCGCCACACGGAGAGGCTTCAATAAAGGCTCGACGTCCCCCCCCCCAGACCGTCAGCCCGGTCAACAGGCCTGCTCGCCAATCACCTAACAGGAGGTCCATACCTCCCTGCGACAGATGGACCCCATCCCCTGAATAAAGCTCATAATTTTGCAAACTGATGGTGGGGTGCCGAATGACGCGCCCCCAGCCCTTGTCGATAAGGAACCGGGCAACAGCCCTGTTCACCATGCGCCGAGCACGGTCAAGGGCCTGGAGGTCGAACCCTCCCCTGTAAGCGTGCCGCGGTACCATGTCTGACCAAACGAGGGTTGTGGCAGGCCACACATAATGTAAGTAGGCAAGATCACCGCAAATCGCGTGCTTCAGCGATAGGCCAGTGACCTGTCCTAAATCATTGCCCCCGAGGTGTATGATCAGAATATCAGACGGGTCAGCATGCCAGCCTGAGAAAAGGAATGGCAACAGTTCCCGCCATAACATACCGGGCTTACCATACCGTGTGAGACGTGCGTATGCACCCAGTCCCAGTCGGGGTCCCCACTCTGTCGCCGCAGCGTAACGCGCTGCCCTGTGCACGTAGCTATGGCCCACCAGCCATACTGCCACCGGTGTGATACGACACCCAGGGTCTGTCAAGGAAAAAAGGAGGGGAGAAAAGGTGCGGTGGCTAAAATGGTACTCACGGCGGAAGAGGGCGGATATAAAACTGAAAACATTGTGATCCCCACCTCCCCATATGGCGTATTTCAGCCCCGGAGTACCCAAAAGCAGCCGCAGTAGAAGCCGCCCCGATCCTGAAGGAATGGGTGCCGTAACGGGCCCCAGGGAGGCCAACACTGGCCAATGCCTTACCGGTCACCTTCCAAAATTGAAACTTAGTAAGGGGAGACCCATCTTGGTGACCAAAAAACGGGCCATGGTGCGTGCCACGCAGTGCAAGGAATTCCTGTAGGGCACCAACCGGACATATGTCTGCCAAGGAACATCGTAGCAGTCTTACTCCACTGCCTACGCCGTGCTGATCCATTTTAGAGGAGCGAATCCTCAACTGAGCCCAATCATTGCAGACATAGACATCATCGAGTCCCAGTTCCCTACGACTTGCATCCGCCTTAGACAGCATCACAAGCTTGCTGATGCGGAGCGCTCCAAAAAAGGCCACCGTGGTAGCCGCATGAAACAGGGCTGCCTCATACCTGACAAAACAGAGGTCATGCCAGCCCCGTGCCAGGTGGGTAAGTACCCCTGGGGAAATTGGGTGGCGGTCGGGCTACGCCCACGCTCCCGCGCCCACCCCTCCAAAACATGTCTCACACAGAAATCAGTAGTACTGTCCACATAACCGCCCACTTTGGCCATAAATGCCAGTGCGGACAGCCTGGATGCTATGGTGCGAGGTGCAAGGCCTTGTGCATGCAGGTAAACCATGAATCGGAGGACGTGGGCCACTGGGATAGGCCAAGTCTCGGGTAGCCGAAATTGGGCACAGAAGGCCTGGAAGGAAATGAATGCGTGGTGATACGCCTTACGCGTGCATGGCGCCAGCGACATGCCGATCGCCCGGTTCACCTCTCCTTGCCAAGCGTCCATATCTCGTCCAGGAGTGGCGAGGGAAATTCCTCTGCATCCGGGGCCAAGGCGCGGAACCGGGAGATCTGCAGGCAGGACAAAGCATCAGCAATATCGTTATTGATACCTGGGACATGCCTGGCCCTAAATAGCACATTGAGGCGCAGGCTGCGCAAAACGACCTGGCGCACCAGGTCCATGACCCTGGGAGATTTAGACGTCTGTGAGTTGACAATGTGGACAACAGCCGCATTGTCACACCAGAAATGTACCACCGAATTGGCCCACTCCTCACCCCATAGCATCAAAGCCCCCAGAATGGGGAAAAATTCCAGATACGTGAGATCGCGCAGGTGACCTGTGCCCGACCAGGCTGGGGGCCACCCACCGTAGGCCCACTTCCCATTGAAGTACATCCCATAACCCAGGGACCCAGAGACATCAGACTGTATCTGGAAACGAGGAGAAGCCAGAAGATCGGACCTCCAAAATGATACCCCATTGAACTCTCTCAAGAACTGGAGCCAGATAAGCATATCTGCCCTAATGCCCCCGGTGAGTCTTACCCTATGGTGGGGTCTGGACAAGCCTGTCATGGCGTCGCACAAGCGCCGAGCAAATGCCCTGCCAGGTGCGACCACCCTGCAAGCGAAATTAAGGTGACCATGCAGCACCTGCAGCTCACGAAGGGACGCCTTGCGTTTAGCAAGCAAGTCCGATATGAGGGCCACGATCCGTGACACCTTATCCCCCGGCAACCTAGATGCTTCCGCTACTGTGTCAATCTCCACCCCCATGAATGTGAGCTTAGTAGATGGGCCCTCGGTCTTTTCGGGCGCTAAAGGGACACCAAGTTCCTCCATTAGCGTCTGAAATGTGTGTAGGAGACGTGTGCACGTGTCCCAGCCCCGTTCACCCCCGAATAAGAAATCATCCAGGTAATGGGCTACAGACCGAGACCCCGACCTGCAAACAAAAGCCCACTGTAGGAAGGTACTGAAACGCTCGAAGGCCGAGCATGAGATGGAACAGCCAAAAGGCATGGCTTTATCGAAATAATATGCACCCCGAAACTTGAAACCCAGCAACTCAAAGTCGCCCGGGTGCACCAGCAGAAGACGGAAGGCGGACTTAATGTCGCACTTAGCTAACAGCGCACCCGGGCCACATGAGCGCACCATGCGCAGCGCCTGGTCAAAAGACGTATACCTGACCGAGCAAAGGTCATCAGGGATAGCATCATTGACCGATCGGCCGGGTGGGTAGGACAAGTGATGTATTAGGCGAAACTCACCCGGTGCCTTCTTGGGCACTAAGCCCAAGGGGGAAACTTTAAGATTGGGAAACGGGGGTGCAGGGAAAGGGCCGGCGACCCTGCCCGCATCAACCTCCTTAGTAATGCTCACGGCAGCCACCTCCTCCCTTCCCCTGAGTGACAAAAGGTTGGATGCATCTTGAGGAGACCTGTCCCCCGTGAAAGGAATGTGAAAACCCATTCGAAAACCTTGGAGCAGGTAAGCTGCGTCCGCCCTCCTTGGGTACAATGTGAGCCAACGCTCCAACATGTCCACATTAATTGGGGAGGGGGCCTTTCGCTGGACCAGCTCCCTCTGCGGCAGTCTTGCCGGCCCCTTGTCCACCCCTACCTCGGCCCCGCATCCCTCCCGGCCTGGGACAGGCGGAAGCGGCATGGGGGCCAGCGCAAGAGGGACACTCGTGCTTGTACCGGCAATTCCTCCTACTGCAGGAACCATTGGACGAGAAGGTCCAGCACAGCAGGCGGGCTGGAACCCCCTGCCCCGCCACCTGGCGGGGTGCCTGTGCTGGAGCCGCTCGCTGGACTGCATGTCCACAATGGTATCTCTCCCCGGGCGCGTGGCGCGTGGGGGTCATGTACAGAAGCCACAGCTTCTGGCAGGGCTCGTCCCACCTCATCTCTGGGTGCAGGGGCACTCGCATACGGAATTCTTCGTCGTAAGCCAACCACGACGGGCCCGGGAAGTCAACCATCGCCCGGTAGATGTTGTCCAAATACTGGACCATCGGGATGGCCAGATCCGGCCGGGCCCTGAGGTAAACCGCCATGTATATGAGGTACGCTGGCAACCAGTTGGCCCACGTGCGTGGCAGCTTACGACGACGTGCCTGTTCCTTATCCTTCTCGTCCTGCCCCTCCCTCTCCTCCTTGGTGGGCTCTCTGTTCAGAAGGGAGAAGATGTCCACATACTCCCCCCGCCAGATCTTCTCTTTGGTAGACTGGGCCAGATGATCCCCAAGGGGCAAGGAATACTCTGCTGTCGGCAATGCCGACACCGGCACGGTGGGAACGGTGGGCATAGTAAAAGGAGCCTGAACCAACCCCGTAACCCCTAATAAGTTCCCGACAGAATAGAAGGCACCACCCCAAGTAGGGCCCTGGGTTAGAGGTGTAGTCGCCGGGTGGGCCGGCGGGGCCTGAACCGCCACGCCACCCGTGCGAGGCCACGGCCACTGGAATGCTCCCCCCAATGTAGTTAATGGTGTGGGTGCACTAGATTGAACCGTATACTCACACGCTGCACCCCCATGGGCCACCCCCACCGGGGGTTCCAGCCCACTGTGGGCGTCGGAGCTCACGATCAGAACTGAGCTCATCGATGGGGCCTGGCCAGCACCCGGCTGCGGTGCCTGTTGTATGGGGAGCTGCGAGGCAGTGGCCGACGCCGGCCCACGCGCCTCGGGCAGCTCGACCCGTCCTGCCGCCTGCCGCTGCCCGGCAGACGATGCGTCGACCTGGGATCCAAAAGGCGCCCCTGAGGAGTTGACCATCCCGAGCGATGCCTCGAGGGCCGCTACGCGGGCCAGAAGGGCATCCACATTCACATAGCCCCCAACGCTAAGGGGGGGCAAGGGCCAGCCGGCCCACTGGTGGCAGGCGCCGGTCCAGGTCTTTGGTGTATGAAAACCAAGACACAGGACACAGCCTCGGGCTGGGTTAAATCAGGTTTATTGCATCGTGGACAGAGGGAACATGAGGTAATGGCGGATCGATAGCTCTTTATATACTGTGGTAATACATTTGAACGTGGTGCCATTGTAGCCCATTGGCTACTGCCTGCGTGACGTCATTGCGAGTCACGCCCTTCTTGTCCAGGTGTAGGTAGTGGCGGGAAAGCTTCCCGCGCTGCTGCCTTTGATGAGATCGGACCAATAGAGCTTGGACGCTCGCTGCTGCCAGCTGGTGGACATTAGCTCGCGTCCTCATTCAGGGTTCATATGATACAGCTGAAGGTTACATTGTTGCTATAGACAAGGTTCGGATACATTGTAATCCATGTGGAAGGTAAAACCCTTAGAACACAACATCCCTCCCCCCTAGGACGAGACAACGTCTCGAGCCCCTGCTTCCAGACACTCCCCCTCCTAGGAGACAAAATCTCTCAGCCAAGATGGCTTGTTTCGAACACGCTGGGGTCTCGATGCGGGCTGCCTCTCCCCGGGTTTGCTACCTTCTCTTTGTCCCCTGGTTTCCTGTCCTGTAATTTGAGAGGGAGACTCGTTAGTGACTTGCCGCGGCTCTGCGGTGTTGTTGGGAGGTGTGCTCTTATTTAGGGAGGAACCGGGGGCACTGGGGGCTAACGAAAACCCCCTCTTCTCGCTTGGATGGGTGGGGGAACACTCCTGAAAACCCCCCCGGCTCGCTAAATCAAAATCTAAAGTCCATTCGGGGGCAGCGGTCGCGAACTCCTCTCCCCGTTCCCCGGCCTCTGACGGAACTGGTTTATCAAAAGGATATGAGTCGGGGCCGCTGCTTCTTCCTTCCCCCCTTGCTTGGGACTGTTGTCCGCTGCTGTCTCCCCCTTGGGTTACGCGGGTGGGGGAGAACCCTAACGCTGAGTCTTGTTGGGGATCCTCACTGACTGGCCCACTGACTCGGTGCCTCAGTTGGTCTGCGTGTCTCCTCCAGAGGAGACCGGTGTGGGTTTCGACTCGGTACGACACTGGCCCCGTCTGTTCTACAACCGTCCCCGGCACCCAGGCTGGCCCCGCGCTGGCATAGTTCCTGCAATGGACAGGGTCGCCGGCGGCGAACCCTTTCGAGACTGCCAGCCCCACGTTTTTTCCCTTATCCTCAATTCTTGTGGGGTCCAGCCTGGACAGGAGTGTAGTCAGTTTCCGCCGCATCAATAGCTCTGCCGGCGAGTAACCTGACGCTAAGGGGGTCACCCTATACGCTAGTAAGAACTGACATACTTGGTGGTTCAGGTCCCCGGGGCCCATGCGCCGAAGCGCCTCCTTCGTTGTACGCACCAACCGTTCCACTTGGCCATTCGTGGCCGGGTGAAACGGCGCGGACGTGACATGCCGAATGGCATTCGCCTCCATGAATGCCCCGAACTCTGAGGAGGTGAAGCAACTCGCGTTATCGCTGACTAAAGTGTCGGGTAACCCGAACGTTGAAAAGACTCTCCGTAGTTGGTTAATAGTAGTGGTGGAGGATGTGCTCTTTACCGGAATGACCTCCAGCCACTTTGAGAATGCATCCACCACCAGGAGAAACATGGTTCCTCGGAAAGGGCCAGCGAAATCTACGTGCACTCTGGACCATGGCCCCCTTGCTGTGTCCCATTCCCTATGCGGAAGCCGGGCCGCCTCTGGTCGGGACCCCTGGCACGCCTCACAAGTGCCGACCATGTGCTCAATGTCCTCGTCCAGCTGTGGCCACCAAAAGTAACTGCGGGCCAGCGCTTTTGAGCGAACGATGCCCGGGTGGCTGACGTGCAGCAGTTTGAGAACCCTCGGCCGCATGGGTGTTGGGACCACCACCCGTTGGCCCCACAACAGGCACCCCCTTTCTAGGGACAACTCTAGCTTCTTCCGAAAGAATGGGTCGAATTCCTTGCTTGGGGACGATGCTGGCCACCCTTTCTGCACCCATGAGCTGACTTTCGCCAGCGTTCTGTCCTTGCCTGTCGCCCTGGCTATATCGGCTGGTACTATTGGGGGTTCGTCTAAAACCTCGATTAGCAACACCTGGCGGTCTCTTCCTATTCTGGCTTTTTGGTCGTCCGTCAAGGGCAAAGGGGATCTCGACAGCGCATCAGCATGGCTGATCTCCTTTCCAGGCCGGTACTCCAACTCGTGTTGGTACGCGTTAAGAAAAATGGCCCATCGCAACATTCTCGGGGACAGTATCTGCGGCGTGGGCTTGCCTGCCGTGAAAATTCCTAACAGGGGCTTGTGATCCGTCACGATTTTGAATGGGCGGCCATACAGAAAATCGTGAAACTTTTTGGTCCCCGCTACTATTGCCAATGCCTCCCTGTCGGTTTGCGCGTAATTTCGCTCTGCTTGGGACAGGGACCTTGAGTAAAACGCCACTGGGGCCTCCCGACCGTCATCCAACACGTGGCAAAGCACCGCCCCCACCCCCACCGGTGATGCATCACAGACTAAGACCACCGGCCGTTTGGGGTCGAAGTGTGTAAGGATTGCGTCCGATGTTAAAAGTTGCTTAAGTTCGTTGAACGCCTTCTCGTGCTCGTCACCCCACATCCATGCCTCCTCCTTCTTAAGTAACCGATGAAGCGGTTCAGCCACGGAGGCTTTCCGCGGAAGGAATGTATGGTAGAAATTGAGGAGCCCCAGGAATGACTGAAGTTCGGTTTTGGATGTGGGGCGAGGGGCCTTCTTAATGGCTGCTACCTTGGATTTGGACGGCTTAATACCCTCCGGTGTGATCCGAAACCCTAAAAATTCGACCTCGGTTTCGAAAAAAACACATTTGTCCTTCCTCAGTCTCAGCCCCGCTTTCTCGAACACAGTTAGCACTTTATCCAATCTCTTTGCCAGTTCGGCCTCACTCCCCCCTGTTATCAATACGTCATCAAAATAAGGCAACACCCCCTCCAGCCCCTTCAGGAGGCGTTCCACAAGCGACTGAAAAAGGCCGGGTGCCGAGTTCACGCCGAACTGTAACCGCGACACCTGGAACGCTCCTTTATGTGTGACTATCGTTTGTGCCGCGGCCGTGGCGGGAGTTACGGGGAGTTGCTGATAGGCTTGTGCCAGATCGAGCTTAGCGAAACACTTTCCCCCATTTAGCCTGGCCAAAAGGTGGCTGACCACTGGCACCGGATATGCATTAGGGCGAATCGCCTTATTAATTGTACACTTATAATCAGCGCAAATGCGCACCTCCCCGTTAGCCTTCAGTGCTGTTACAATTGGAGTTTCCCACTCCGCGGAATCAACAGGAATAAGAATCCCCTGGCCCACCAATTTGTCCAGTTCCGCCTCTATTTTGTTCTTTAGTGCGAAAGGCACCCTGCGCGGTTTGAGTCTTATCGGGCGGACCTCCGGGTCTAGGTCGAAGGCTACAGGGGGTCCCTTGAACTTTCCAAGTCCTTTTTCAAACACGGTGGGGTGCGCGTCACACACCGCTTGTATCGGATCCGCGCCCACGGCATGCACCCCCCCTATGAACAAACCCAAGGGCTGAAACCACTGCGTCCCTAGGAGGCTACAATTCCCCCCTTTGAGAACGACTAACGGGAGTTCTGCGGAATGTCTTTTATAGTGAACCCGAAATTTCCCGACCCCCAGCACTGGAATGCTGTTCCCTTGTACGTCTCGTAGCGTGGACCTCAGAGTCTTAAGCTTGGGCCGCGCTTGGGGGTCGATCTTCAAGAACTCTTTCTGGGGAATTATGGAATAATAGGACCCCGAGTCAATCTCCATCCTAACGGGGGCCCCTTGTACTATTACCTCAATGAAGTAATGGTTTTGTCCCGCGGACACGCTGAACACAGTGTCGTCCTCACTGCCGTCCGAGACGCGGCCCACGCCGTCCTGCTTCCTCGTGGGTCGGGCGCCATCTTGGGGTCTCGCTGGACGGTCCGGTCTGGCCGAACGGTCTTTCGACTGCCTCCGGCCCTCTTTCCGATTTCTGCATGCCCTGGCGATGTGCCCGCGCCGGCCACAGCTGTAACATTCGGCTTTCCTGAAAGGGCACTTCGCACGCTCGTGGGCCGCCCCGCAACCATCGCAGCGGCGCCCCCCTTTCCGGACTTTCTGTACCTCTTCGCCGTCGCTGCCATCTGTAGAGGACCTCGAGGTTCGTCGAGTCGCGTGCACCGGCTGTCCTGACTTGCCACGCACCGAGCTTTCCGCTTTGCTGGCCCTAGGACGCCACTCACGCCACTCGTGTATTTCGTCCACTCCCGCATTCGTGGACTCCGCGGATTCCGCGGTCTCTACGACCTCGGCCAACGTGGGTGGCGGCTCCCTGTTCATCAGGCGGCGCTGCACTTCCTTGTCCTTCAGGCCACACAGCACGACGTCCCTCATGATCATCTCCAGGTTGTCCCACTTGCAGGGAACGGCGGCTACCCTCAGGGCCTCCACGAACGCCTCTACCGACTCATCCGGCGCTTGGACTCGCCTCCAAAACGCACTCCTAGCAGGAAACATTGCCTTCGAGGGTTGGAAACGCTCACGCAGCAACTTCAGTATGTCATCGGTTTTGAAGTCGTCCAACGTCTTCGGTTCGATCATGCCCACCAGCGTCCGCTTGGTCTCTACACCCAGCATTCGGGTGAGGATGGCCCTCTTCCTTTCCTCGTCGTCTTTGACTTTGAGTTCCACCAATGCCGCCTTGAAATCCATGTTAAAGATGGTCCAGTCTTGCGGCTTGGTAATATTGAACCCGCTCTGTGTCCTGGCACTTTGGGAATCCATGATCCCACCTTCGTCGCCAATTTGGTGTATGAAAACCAAGACACAGGACACAGCCTCGGGCTGGGTTAAATCAGGTTTATTGCATCGTGGACAGAGGGAACATGAGGTAATGGCGGATCGATAGCTCTTTATATACTGTGGTAATACATTTGAACGTGGTGCCATTGTAGCCCATTGGCTACTGCCTGCGTGACGTCATTGCGAGTCACGCCCTTCTTGTCCAGGTGTAGGTAGTGGCGGGAAAGCTTCCCGCGCTGCTGCCTTTGATGAGATCGGACCAATAGAGCTTGGACGCTCGCTGCTGCCAGCTGGTGGACATTAGCTCGCGTCCTCATTCAGGGTTCATATGATACAGCTGAAGGTTACATTGTTGCTATAGACAAGGTTCGGATACATTGTAATCCATGTGGAAGGTAAAACCCTTAGAACACAACAAGGTCTCTGGACCGCGGGGCCCGAATACGGCCACGGGCCCAGTCCCGGCCCCTGGGGGGCCGGAGGCATGCCCTGCCAGGGAATAGAACCCAACCACCCCCCATGGCTGAAGCCCACCGCAGGAAGCTGCGGACCAAGGGGAGAAGGCCCCGTAGTATGAACCAGGCCAGGGGCAGTGGCCATCGATTGTGGGCCGGGGCCCGCGGCCCCTGCCAGGCCAGTACGCGGACGCCCCGGCTCGGGCCAAGGGGCAATCGACCCCATCCCACCGGTCCCGGTGGGCTCTCCCGGCAAGGGAGGCTGCTGGGGAGGCGCAGTCATGGTCCTCCGACCCGGCTGCCGCCTCCGCGCAGCGCGAACTGCGTTCGCCGTTGCCTTCTTCTTAGAGGGCATTGCTTCAACTTGCTGGGAAGCCGAAGGAAGAAGGAAGAAAAACCGCTGCGCCAAAGAGGCTTCCCTGCGAAAGGCAAGAGCGACGGAGCTAAGGAAAAAACTTCTCGTCTCCGTTCGCTTCGCAAAATGGCAGCTCGGCTGCCTCGTGGCCGCCCCTTTTATAAGGGTGCTGGCCACGCCCCTAACTACCCGGATGCCTTCGTCCGGTGGGGGGCCCCCGCAAAGAGCGCGGCGGCCATTTTGGCGCCGCGCTTGCAATATCATTTCCAGGGAATCCTAAGCAGGCATCTGCTTGGGAATACCCTGAAGGAAATGGTGAGCCACTGTGTGAGACAGAATGCTGGACTGGATGGACTGTGGCCTGTTCCAACAAGGCTGTTCTTATGTTCTTATGTTAAAACTTGGATGGGCATGGCCAGCCAGAATTTCTGCTACCGGTTCTGGTGAACTGGGGTGAACCTGCTGAATCCCAACACTGCTTCTGACTACATTGTAACACGTAGATCAGGAGTTCTCAATCTTTTGAAGCCAGGAGCCAGGGTCACACTCCTTCAGACAGCTTCAGGGGCCAGACGGTCATTTTGCCCTTCCTCCAACACATGGCACTTCCTGGTGTGGTGGAGGCAGTGGGGGCCACATGAAATGGTGCCATGGGCTGCATCCGACCCATGGGCTGCAGGTTGAGAATACATGACTTAGACTATGTCCCCAACAGCACTGAGCAACCTCTTAGTATCCCTTGCTCATGTCCTATGCAGTGCCAGCTGGTGACTCCAGTTTTTGGGGTGCTGTGCACCCATGCCAGTTTTTAGTACACAATTTACACGGCCCAGCTAAAAAAAAGTTTGGGCACCTATGTCTTAAATTATTGATATTACTCCTTTATCTAAATCTAGTTCAACTCTTCTTATTATATGTTCTACATACAGATTGAACACCATTGTCTGTCACCATTGCCTGTAGAAAACCATTTTGTCTCTCCATAGTCTTGTCCTAATGGCAGAGTCTTGTCCAAAATATAGGTTATACAACAGGACAAACAAGTGCTGAGGCATCCCCATTTCTTTCAGAATAACTTATAGTTTCTCATGTTCCACACAGTCAAATCCTTTGCTATACTCTATGAAGCATAGAATAATCTTCTAAAAGTATTCAGTGCACTCCAGTAGCCAGTGGATTTTTTCAATATGAGCTTGAGTGCTGATTCTCTTTTGAAATCCAGCTTGAACATCATTTCTCACTCTATATAAGGAAAAATGCCTTCATTGGAACACTTTATCATCTTGATTGCAAGGGGAAATAGTGTGATAGTTACCATACTCCTTAGAATCCTATTTCTTAAGGATTAGAAAGCATATGAAATGTTGCTAGTCTGTAGGCCATTGGTTTTCCCCCATAGCTGTTGGCATATTGTTGTTGTTAGGAATCTGATAGTGTACATGTAATCACTATGGCTTGAAATAATTCTATCTGTATCCTATCTATCCCATGACTTATTTTTCCCCAGTGTTTTCAGAGCAGTTTTCACTTTACTTCTTAGAGCTGCAAGTTCATCATAGGATTCCTCTTCAAAGGAGTCTGCTATCCTCATATCTCTCCTATATTGACCATTTGGTTGTGTTTTTTACGTAAAGCATGTATTTGCAATAAATTGATTGTTATATTTACAGAACTCTCTTGCTTTATTTCTGGTCCCCTAGATCAATTTATAGCAACATTGCAAGCGCGGCGCCAAAATGGCCGCCGCGCTCTTTGCGTGCACCCCCCCACTGGACTTGGACATCCGGGTAGTTAGGGGGCGTGGCCAGCCCTCTTTAAAAGGGGTGGCCACAAGGCAGCCGAGCTGCCATTTTGCGAAAGCGACGGAGCGGAGAAGTTTTTCTCTGTCACTCTCAGCCTTTGCAAGGAAGCCCCTTCGGCGGCAAACAGCTTCGCTCTTCGCCTTCTTCTTAGGCTTCCCCAGCGACTACAATGCCTTCAAGGAAGAAGGCTATGGCGAACTTGGTTCGCCCGTCCAGGAGGCGCCAGCCGGGTCGGAGGACCACGGCTGCGCCCACCCAATAGGCCCCCATTGCGGAGGCTCCCACCGGGACCGGTGGGATGGGGCAAATTAGCCCATGGCCCGAGGCTTTACAGCCCCAGACCGGCCCTGCGGGGGCTGCGGCCCCCAGCCAGCAATTGCCGGCCATGGGCTTGGGGCAGGTGGGTGGGCATGGTGCCACTGGGCCTTCGGCCCCTGGCCCGCATTCCCCGGCCATAGGTTTCAACCAGGGGGGAGGGCTAGGCGCAATTCCCTGGCAGGGCATGCCCCTCGGGGGCCAGAGTTTTGGGCATGGCCCTGCCCGGGTACGAGTACTCCGGCACCTGGCCCGGGTCCTGCGCCCAGCGGGCCGTCTGGCCCACTTGGCCCCCTTTATGCAGGGGGCTCTGTGGTGGTGGATGCCCTATTGGCCCGCGTAGCGGCCTTGGAGGCATCCCTGGGGATATCCAACCCATCCGGGGCACCTTTTGGCCGACAGGTCACTACGGGGGCGGACAGTCTTCAGCAGGCGGCCGGCCGGGTTGAGCTGCTTGAGGCACGCAGGTCGGCACCTGCCGCGGCCTCGCAGCTCCCCGCCAGCAGGCACCACCGGCGGGTGGTGGTCAGATGGGTCTTCAGAGCTCGATTGCGGTCGCGAGCTCCGACGCTCACCGTGGGCCGGAACCCCCAGTGGGGGCGGCCCGCGGGGGTGCACCCTGTGAGTATCCGGTTCAAGTTAATGCTCCCACACCAACATTCACCACAGGTGAGGGTCTCCAGTGGCCGTGGCCCCGTCAAGTCGGGGCGGGGGGACAGCAGCCCCCGACTTACCCAGGTGCGGCTTTGCCACTTACAGGCCCCACTGTGGGTGGGGGGCCTTACACCTCAGGGCAGGCAACGGGGGTCACGGGGCGGTTCAGGTCCCTTTCTTGATGTCCCGCACTGCTAACGTGCCGGTGTCGGCATTCCCGACAGCTGGGTATTCCTTGCCCCTTGGGGATCATTTAGCTCAGGCCACGAGGGAGAAGATTTGGCGGGGAGAATATGTAGACATTTTCTCCCTATTGAACAGGGAACCCACCAAAGAGGAGAGGGAGGGGCAAGACGAGAAGGACAAAGAACAGTCTTGCCGTCGCAAGCCACCACGCACGTGGGCCAACTGGTTGCCCGCATATCTCATATACATGGCGGTCTACCTCAAGGCCCGGCCGGATCTGGCCATCCCGATGGTCCAATATTTGGACAATATTTACAGGGCAATGGTTGATTTCCCTGGCCCGTCGTGGTTGGCTTACGACGAGGAATTTCGAATGAGAGTGCCCCTACACCCGGAGATGAGGTGGGACGAGCCCTGCCAGAAGCTTTGGCTTCTGTACATGACCCCCACGCGCCCTGCGCCTGGGGAGAGGTATCATTGTGGACATGCGGTCCAGCGAGCTGCTCCAGCACAGGCACCCCGCCAGGTGGCGGGGCAGGGGGTTCCAACCCGCCTGCTGTGTTGGAGCTTCTCGGCCAATGGTGCGTGCAACAGAAAGCAATGCCGATATAAGCACGAGTGTCCCTCTTGCGCTGGCCCCCACGCCGCCGCTGCGTGTCCGCGAGCAGGCGGGTCTCGGGGCAGAGGTAGAGGTGGACAGGGAGCAGGCAGACCTGCCGCTGAGGGAACTGGTCACCCAAAAGGCCCCCTCCCCAGTTAATTTGGCCATGTTGGAGCATTGGCTCACAACATACCCGAGGAGAGAAGACGCTGGTTACCTCCTCGAGGGTTTCCAGCGAGGGTTCTGCATTCCGTTCACAGGGGAGAGGTGCCTCCAAGACGCCCCCAACTTACTTTCTCTTCGGGGCAGGGAGGAGGTGGCCACCCTGAGTATTGCTAAGGAGGTTAAGGCAGGCAGGGTTGCTGGCCCCTTTCAGGCTCCACCCTTTCCCAACCTGAAGGTTTCCCCTTGGGGTTAGTGCCCAAGAAGACACCGGGGGAATTTCGTCTGATTCACCACCTGTCGTACCCGGCTGGCCATTCGGTCAATGATGCCATCCCTGATGACCTTTGTTCGGTCAGGTACACATCATTCGACCAGGCCCTGCGCATGGTGCGCTCTTGTGGCCCGGGTGCACTATTGGCAAAGTGTGACATTAAGTCTGCATTCCGGCTGCTGCCGGTGCACCCGGGCGACTTCGAGTTACTAGGCTTCAGATTCCGGGGCAAGTATTATGTTGATAAAGCCATGCCTTTTGGCTGCTCCATCTCTTGCTCGGCATTTGAACGTTTTAGCACCTTCCTCCAGTGGGCCTTTGTTCGTAGGTTGGGGTCTCGGTCTGTAGCCCACTACCTCGATGATTTCTTGCTCGGGGGTGAACAGGGCTGGGACACGTGTACGCGTCTCCTCAACACATTTCAGACGCTAATGAAGGAACTTGGTGTCCCTTTAGCGCCCGAAAAGACCGAGGGCCCATCAACCAAGCTCACGTTCCTGGGTATTGAAATTGACACCGTTTTACAGGCATCCAGGTTACCCATTGACAAGGTTTCAAGGATCACTGCATTGATTTTGGCCTTACTGGCCAAACGCAAGGTGTCACTTCGTGAGCTCCAGGTACTGCATGGTCACCTTAATTTTGCCTGCAGGATGGTTGCGCCTGGCAGAGCTTTTGCTCGACGCTTGTGCGACGCCATGGCTGGCCTATCCAGGCCCTATCATAGGGTCCGACTGAACAAGGGCATGAAGGAGGATATGCTGATTTGGCTTGAGTTCCTTAAGGAATTCAGTGGGGTCTCATTTTGGAGATCTGACCTTCTGGTGTCCCCTCGCTTCCAGGTTCAGTCGGACGCATCAGGGTCCCTGGGTTATGGGATTTACTTTGAGGGGAGGTGGGCCTACGGGCGATGGCCTCCAGCTTGGAGGGGCACGGATCGTTTACGCGATCTTACGTTCCTCGATTTCTTTCCCATACTGGGAGCTTTGATGCTATGGGGTGCGGAGTGGGCCAATTCAGTTGTTCATTTCTGGTGTGACAATGCTGCGGTCGTGCACATTGTCAACTCACAGACGTCTAAATCGCCCAGGGTCATGGGGTTGGTGCGCCAGTTCGTCTTGCGTAGTCTACGCCTCAATATTCTATTCAGGGCTAGACATGTACCAGGTATTAATAACGAAATTGCTGATGCTTTGTCCCGCCTGCAGATCCCCCTGTTCCGCGCCTTGGCCCCGGACACAGAGGAATTTCCCTCGCCGCTCCCGGACGAGATATGGACATTTGGCAAGGAGAAGTGAACCGGGCGATCGGCATGTCGCTGGCACCCCGCACACGTAAGGCGTATCACCATGCATTCACTAAATTTCAGGCTTTCTGTGCGCAATTCCGTTTGCCCGAGATTTGGCCCATTCCAGTGGCACATGTCCTTCAATTCATGGTTTACCTACACAACCAGGGCCTAGCTCCCCGCACCATAGCATCCAGGCTGTCAGCACTGGCATTCAGGGCCAAGGTGGGGGGTTATGCTGACAGCACAACTGACTTCCGTATATGACACGTTTTGGAAGGGTGGACACGGGAACGTGGACGCTGCCCGGACAGCTGCCACCCAATTTCTCCGAAGGTCCTTACCCACCTTGCACGAGGCTGGCATGACCTGTGCTTTGACAGGTATGAGGCAGCTCTCTTTCATGCGGCTACCACGGTGGCCTTTTTTGGAGCGCTCCGCATCAGTGAGCTTGTGCTACTGTCTAAGGCGGATGCGACGCGTAGGGCACTGGAACTCGAAGATGTCTATGTTTCCGATGAGTGGGCTCAGTTGAGGATACGCTCCTCAAAGGTTGATCAGCACGGTGTAGGCAGTGGTGTAAGACTGCTACGATGTTCCATTGCAGACATCTGTCCGGTTGGTGCCCTACGAGAGTTCCTTGCACTGCGTGGTACGCGCCCTGGCCCGTATTTCTGCCACCAAGATGGGTCACCCCTTACTAAATTTCAATTTTGGAAGGTGACCGGTAAGGCACTGTCCAGTGTTGGCCTCCCCGGGGCTCGTTACGGCACCCATTCTTTTAGAATAGGAGCGGCTTCTACCGCAGCTGCATTTGGGTACTCTGGGGCTGCGATACGCCAGATGGGGAGGTGGGGATCGCAGTGTTTCCAGCTGTACGTTCGCCCCCTTCAATTGTGAGTACCAGTTAAGTCACTGTCCTGTTTCCTTTTTCTTTGACAGACCCTGGGTGTCGGATCACACCGGTGGCAGTATGGCTGGTGGGCCACAGCTACGTGCACTGGGCAACGCAGTACGCTGCGGCGACAGAGTGGGGACCCCAGCTGGGACTACGTGCATCCGCATGTCTTAGGTGGTACGGTAAGCACGGGATGTTATGGCGGGAACTGTTGCCATTCCTTTTTTCCATCAGGGATGCTGACCTGCCTGATGTCCTGGTGATACACCTTGGGGGCAATGATTTAGGACAGGTCACGGGCCTGTCGCTGAAACATGCTATCTGCGGTGACCTGGCTTACTTGCATTATGTGTGGCCTGCCACAACCCTGATTTGGTCGGACATCATACCGCGTCACGCTTACAGGGGGGGGGGCATTAACCTCCAGGCCCTTGACCATGCTCGTCGCTCGGTGAACAGGGCGGTAGCCCGGTTCGTTATAGACAAGGGTTGGGGGCGCGTCATCCGACACCCCGCCATTAGTCTCCAAAACTGTGATCTTTATGCAGGGGATGGGGTCCATCTGTCGCCCAGAGGTATGGACCTCTTGTTGGAAGATTGCAAGCACGGCGCCAAAATGGCCGCCGCGCCCTTTGCGGGCCCCCCCCCACAGGACAGAGAATCCGGGTAGTTAGGGGCGTGGCCAGCTCCCTTATAAAAGGGGTGGCCACGAGGCAGCCGAGCTGCCATTTTACCTCAGCGACGGAGCGGAGAAGTCTTTTCACCTGTGTCTCCGTCGCTCTTTAGCCTACCGGGAAGCCTTTTTGGTAGCGATTCTGCCTTGCTGGCTTCCCTTTTTGCTTCGGTGGAGATGCCTTCGAAGAAGAAGGCAGCTTCGAGTGCAGCTCGCGCTGTTAGGAGGCGCAACCCAGGTCGGAGGACCGCGGTGCCGCCTCCTCAGCAGCCGCCTTTGCCGGCCCCTGCCGGGGCCGGCGGAATGGGATCTATTGCCCCTTGGCCCGGAGTGGGCGATCAGAGTGCGGGCGCGGAAGGGGTTCCGGCCCGCGGCCCGCGAGCGGTGGACACCGCTCCTGCACCTGCCCACCCTGTTGGGCCTACTCCTCTTGGGTCGCAGCCTCTCCCTGGGCCCTCTAGCCTTGGGGGGGGGGGTGCGGCCCCCTGCCTTGGCAGGTTTCTCCACCGACCCTGCCGGGCTTCGGTGCTGGCCAATGGCCATATTCGGGTCCTGGGGTACAGGGACCTGTACCCACGCCTGGACCAGGCGGGCCGGCCGGCCCTTTGCCCCTGGTCAACGTGGACACCTTACTGGCCCACATTGCGGCCCTGGAAGCGTCGTTGGCTCGGGCCAGTCAGGCGGGCGCCCCCTTCGGGGTCCCTTTTGAGGCGCTGTCGGCAGGAGCACAACAGCCGGCAGGGAGGGTCGAGCTGCTGCAGGCGCGTGGCGCGGTTTCGGCCACTGCCTCGCAGCTCCCCAGCCAGCAGCCAGGTGCGGGTCAAGCCCCGGTGATGAGCTCTACGTCGGTCGTGAGCTCCGACGCCCCCAGTGGGCCGGAACCCCCGGTGGGGGCGGCCCGCGGGGGTGCAGCATGTGAGTATACGGTGCAAGCGAGTACATCCACACACATTCCCAATATAGGGGGGGCCTTTCAATGGCCTTGGCCTCGCGCGGGTGGTGCGGGGGCCACGCTGTCGGCAACCCACCCGGCGACGACGACTGCCACCTTGGGCACTGGGGTGGGTACTTGTTCTTACACTGCGGGGAATGTTCTGGGGGTGGCTGGGTTAGCTCAGGCCCCTTTTCCTAGGCCGGCTGTGCCTTTTTCGGCTTTGCCGACGGCGGGGTATTCCTTGCCATTGGGTGATCACTTGGCACAGACTACCAGAGAAAAGATATGGCGGGGGGAGTACGTAGATATCTTCTCACTCCTGAACAGAGAGCCCACCAAGGAGGAAAGGGAGGGACAGGATGAGAAGGACAAGGAGCAGGCACGCCGCCGTAAGCCGCCGCGTACCTGGGCCAACTGGCTCCCCGCTTATTTAATATACATGGCGGTGTATTTGAGGGCGCGGCCGGATTTAGCTATTCCCATGGTCCAATATTTGGACAACATATACAGGGCGATGGTTGATTTCCCGGGCCCCTCATGGCTAGCATATGATGAGGAATTCCGTATGAGGATTCCCCTCCACCCCGAGATGAGATGGGATGAGCCGTGCCAGAGGCTTTGGCTTTTGTATATGACGCCCACACGCCCTGCCCCGGGAGATAGATACCATTGCGGACATGCGGTCCAGCGAGCGGCTCCAGCGCAGGTTACCCGCCAGGCGGCGGGGCAGGGGGTTCCAGCCCGCCTGCTGTGCTGGACTTTCTCGTCCAATGGTTCCTGCAATAGAAAGAATTGCAAGTATAAGCATGAGTGTCCCACATGTTCGGGCCCCCACGCAGCCTCTGCCTGTCCCAGGCCTGGGGGGGCACGAGGCAGAGGGAGGGGTGGACAGTGGGCTGGCAAGACTGCCACGGATGGAGCTGGTTCTCCAAAAGGCCCCCTCCCCAATTAATGTGGACATGCTGGAGAGTTGGCTCGCATCGTACCCGAAGGGGGAGGACGGGGAGTATCTCCTTCAGGGTTTTAAGCAGGGATTCCGTATCCCTTTTATGGGTGATAGGTCCCCTCAGGATGCTCCCAACCTTTTATCCCTCAGAGGAAGGGAGGAGGTGGCTGCGGCCAGCATTAAAAAGGAGTTAGATGCGGGCAGGGTCGCTGGACCTTTCCCTGCACCCCCGTTTCCCAATCTTAAGGTGTCGCCACTGGGTTTGGTCCCCAAAAAGTCCCTAGGTGAGTTTCGCCTTATTCATCATTTGTCCTACCCAGCCGGCCGATCGGTCAATGATGCTATTCCTGATGACCTTTGTTCAGTCAGGTATACATCGTTTGACCATGCGCTGCGCATGGTACGCTCGTGTGGCCCGGGTGCCCTGCTGGCCAAGTGTGACATTAAGTCGGCTTTTCGCCTTTTGCCAGTGCATCCGGGCGACTTTGAGTTGCTGGGTTTTAAATTTAAGGGTGAATATTATTTTGATAAGGCCATGCCTTTTGGCTGCTCCATATCATGCTCGGCCTTCGAGCGTTTTAGTACCTTCCTAGAGTGGGCTTTCGTCCGCAGGTCAGGGTCCCGGTCTGTAGCCCATTACCTGGATGATTTTTTATTCGGGGGTGAACGGGGCTGGGACACGTGCACACGTCTCCTCAACACATTTCAGACGCTAATGGAGGAACTTGGTGTCCCTTTAGCGCCCGAAAAGACCGAGGGCCCATCTACCAAGCTAGTAATCCTGGGGGTGGAGATTGACACAGTAGTGCAGGCTTCTAGGCTGCCGGGTGATAAGGTGTCCAGGATAATGGCCCTTATCTCGGAATTGCTGGCCAAGCGTAAGGCATCCATGAGGGAACTGCAGGTGCTACATGGTCACCTCAATTTTGCTTGCAGGGTGGTCGCACCGGGCAGGGCTTTTGCCCGGCGCTTATGCGACGCCATGGCAGGGTTATCCAGGCCCCACCACAGAGTCAGGCTTACCCGGGGTATCAGGGCAGACATGTTTGTCTGGTTGCAATTCCTGAGGGAGTTCAATGGGGTCTCATTTTGGAGGTCTGACCTCCTGGCATCCCCCAATTTTCAGATCCAGTCTGATGCCTCAGGATCCCTGGGTTATGGGATGTACTTCAATGGGAAGTGGGCCTATGGTGGGTGGCCACCGGCATGGGCAGGCACAGGTCGCCTGCGGGATCTCACATACCTGGAATTTTTCCCTATTCTGGGGGCTTTGATGCTATGGGGCGAGCAGTGGGCTAATTCGGTGGTGCATTTCTGGTGTGACAATGCTGCTGTTGTCCACATTGTCAATGCACAGACTTCCAAATCGCCCAGGGTTATGGAACTAGTGCGCCATTTTGTGCTGCGCTGCCTGCGCCTCAACGTCTTGTTCAGGGCCAGGCATGTCCCAGGGATTAATAATGATATTGCTGACGCTTTGTCCCGCCTGCAGATCTCCCGGTTCCGCGCCTTGGCCCCGGATGCGGAGGAATTTCCCTCGCCACTCCCGGACGAGATGTGGACTATTGGCAAGGAGAGGTGAACCGGGCGATTGGCCTGTCACTAGCGCCACGCACGCGTAAGGCGTACCAACAAGCATTCAATTCTTACAGGGCATTTTCTGCTCAATGTCACCTGCCAGAGACCTGGCCTATCCCGGTGGACCATGTTCTGCGGTTCATGGTTCACCTGCATGCACAGGGCCTCGCACCTCGCACCATAGCATCCAAGCTCTCGGCGTTGGCTTTTATGGCCAAAGTGGGAGGTCATGTGGATACCACCTCTGACTTCCGTGTGAGACATGTTTTGGAGGGGTGGGTGCGCGAGCGCGGGCGTTGCCCGGACGACCGGCACCCTATTTCCCCAGGGGTTCTTACCCAGTTGGCCCGGGGCTGGCCAGGCCTCTGTTTTGATCATTATGAGGCAGCCCTTTTTCATGCAGCCACAACGGTGGCATTTTTTGGAGCGCTCCGTGTCAGCGAACTCGTGATGCTGTCTAAGGCGGATGCAAGTGGTAGGGCACTGGAACTCGAAGATGTCTATGTTGCCAAAGACTGGGCCCAGTTGAGGATACGCTCCTCTAAAACAGATCAGCATGGCGTAGGCAGTGGTGTAAGACTGCTACGGTGTTCTTTGGCAGACATCTGTCCGGTTGGTGCCCTACAGGAATTCCTGGCACTGCGTGGCATGCACCACGGCCCGTTTTTCTGTCACCAAGATGGGTCTCCCCTTACTAAATTTCAGTTTTGGAAGGTGACAGCCAGAGCCCTCACCAGGGTGGGCCTACCAGGTGCCCGTTATGGCACACATTCATTCCGTATTGGTGCAGCCTCTACAGCAGCTGCTTTTGGGTACTCTGGGGCTGACATACGCAGCATGGGGAGGTGGGGCTCGCAATGTTTTCAGTTTTATGTGCGCCCACTCCCGCCATGAGTACCAATCCAGTCACCTTACCGCCTTTTTTCTCAATTTTCTTACAGACCCTGGGTGTCGTATTACACCGGTGACAGTATGGCTGGTGGGCCACAGCTATGTGCACAGGGCAGCGCGTTACGCTGCGGCGACAGAGTGGGGACCCCGACTGGGACTGGGTGAACACGCCAGTCTCACATGGCATGGTAAGCCTGGGATGTTATGGCGGGAGCTGCGGCCTTTCCTTTTTTCTGGCCTGGGTGCTGACCCGCCTGACATTCTCATTATCCACCTGGGGGGCAATGATTTGGGCCAGGTCACCGGCTTATCGCTCAAGCATGCGATTTGCGAGGAACTCGCCTACTTGCATTATGTCTGGCCTGCCACAACCCTGGTTTGGTCGGACATTGTCCCGCGCCATTCTTACAGAGGGGGCGTTAACCTCATGGCCCTTGACCGCGCTAGGCGCACGGTCAATAGGGCGGTGGCGCGGTTTCTTGCCGACAGGGCTTGGGGACGGGTCAGTCATCACCCCGATATTAGCCTACAAAATTATGACTTGTACGCAGGGGATGGGGTCCATCTGTCGCGAGGAGGTATGGACCTCCTGTTGGGTGATTGGCGAGCAGGCCTGTTGACCGAGCTGACGGTCTGGGGGGGGGGGCGTCAGGTCTTCTTTGAAGCCCCTCCGTGTGGCGGGTAGCACTGGTAAGGTAAACAGTATGACCCACAAGTATCCGGCAGGTTCGCAATTGACTGGACAACACTAGACAGGAATAAATTAGTTAAACGTTGTCCGGTCAACGACGAACCAGGCGATGGGGTGATGACGATTGCTAACCAGCATGCATCACCCCTGTGATTTCACGGATACGCGTCAGAGGGTGGGGTCATGAGTTAGTTATTGACTACGGTCAACAATTTGTTTGTTGTCAACAAACAAATTGATACAAATTGATACATTGTAACCAATTGCCGTTGGCAATTTTGGGGTGGTACCTTACCAGTGTTACTTCGGCCTGCTTGCCTTATGAATTATGATTGGTCGTTTTACCAATACAAATTTATAATTCGGACTAGGGCATTGAATCAATAAATGTGGCCCGATGCTGTTATCCACTTTCAATGTTGTCTGTGTCCGTTATTGGGGGGGTGCGCCTGCAATGCAAGCGCGGCGCCAAAATGGCCGCCGCGCCCTTTGCGGGCCCCCCCCCACAGGACAGAGAATCCGGGTAGTTAGGGGCGTGGCCAGCTCCCTTATAAAAGGGGTGGCCACGAGGCAGCCGAGCTGCCATTTTACCTCAGCGACGGAGCGGAGAAGTCTTTTCCCCTCCACCCCCTCCCTAGTTAACAGTGTGATATTTTGGTCGCTTCGGGGCCGGGTGGGAATTTTTGGCTGGGACCCATATTGGCTTCCGGGTCCTGGCTTTTTTGCCCATCCCACACTGTTGCTATGGTTTGATATAGAGTCTTTCTGTGTTCCTACTGTTGACTTTGGTCACATTGGCGGGTAGCACTGGTAAGGTAAACAGTATGACCCACAAGTATCCGGCAGGTTCGCAATTGACTGGACAACACTAGACAGGAATAAATTAGTTAAACGTTGTCCGGTCAACGACGAACCAGGCGATGGGGTGATGACGATTGCTAACCAGCATGCATCACCCCTGTGATTTCACGGATACGCGTCAGAGGGTGGGGTCATGAGTTAGTTATTGACTACGGTCAACAATTTGTTTGTTGTCAACAAACAAATTGATACAAATTGATACATTGTAACCAATTGCCGTTGGCAATTTTGGGGTGGTACCTTACCAGTGTTACTTCGGCCTGCTTGCCTTATGAATTATGATTGGTCGTTTTACCAATACAAATTTATAATTCGGACTAGGGCATTGAATCAATAAATGTGGCCCGATGCTGTTATCCACTTTCAATGTTGTCTGTGTCCGTTATTGGGGGGGTGCGCCTGCAATTGCAAGCAGGCCTGTTGACCGAGCTGACGGTCTGGGGGAGGGGGGCGGTGAGTCTTTATTGAAGCCTCCCCGTGTGGCGGGTAGCACTGGTAAGGTAAATAATTATGACCCACAGGTATCCGGCAGGTTCGCAATTGACTGGCCAACACTAGATAGGCACAAGTTGGTTAACGTTGTCCGGTCAACGACGAACCAGGCAATGGGGTGATGACACGAGCTAGGCAGCATGCATCACCCCGTTATTTTACGGATACGCGTCAGAGGGTGGGGTCAGTAGTTAGTTTATTGACTACGGTCAACAATTTGTTTGTTGTAAACAAACAAATTGATACAAATGGATACATTGTAGCCAATTGCCGTTGGCAATTTTGGGAGGAACCTTACCAGTGTTACTGCGGCCTGCTTGCCTTAAGAATTATAATTGGTTGAGTACCAATAGAAAATTTATAATTCGGACTAGGGCATGAATCAATAAATGTGGCCCAATGCCGTTATCCACTTATACTGGTGTCTGAGTCCTTTTTTGGGGTGTGTGCATGCAATTGATTTTACTTTGTTTCCTGTTTTTGTGTTCCAGTCACATGATTATAAGCATGTCTTGTTTTAGTCTGTGATCATTTTCTTCTTAGATGCTTGCATGAAATCTTTCAATTTCCTTTTTTCAGCATTAAGTAGTTGAAGTTTTGACTCAAACAATGGTTATGTTGATAAGTTTTTCATGAAGTCTGTTTGAAATTATATGGTCAGACTTTGCATTAAATTCCCTAACTGCCTCTGCTACATCTAGTCTCAGTATGAGAGCCACTCAATTTCTTCTGGAGTTGCCATTTCCAGAGGAGAACATTTTGTAGTTATCAGACAAAAACTATCCTGTACCAGTCCACTTTAGTTCACTGACAATGTTCAGTGCATAGCAATGTTTATCAATTCTGTTTCTGGTTTACATTTTGCCTTGATTCAAACTTTTTACATTCTGTGATCTGTTGTGCAGTACTGGAGTTTCTTTTCAGTTCTGTGCACATCATCCACTAGCTGTCCCTTTGTCTTTAATTTAGTTATGTCATTTTGGATTGCCTCATCATAGTTTTCAAGGTAAAAACATGGTGGTAGTTTACCATTGCCACCTTCTGTAGAATACTAACAACAGTTAGCCTGAGTGTCACCACCATTGCCTCCTCCACCAGTAACACCTTCAGCTACTACTGTTGTCCAGTACCTGTCACCCTCATCACCACTGGAACTATCCATTCGCTAGTACAGATGTGGGCATTATGTTGAAGGATGGATGCATCTTACTCTGGTGTTTCAACTGTGACCATTCCACCTTGGGTGACCCTGCAAAGGAGTCCAGACTCATAATGGAATCTAGCCTCCTGAGAGCATTGCTCTCGGGGTACACAAAAATAGCCAACTCAAAGATTGTGGTATCTTTGAACAACAATCTGGCGTTCCCTGGTAACAGCAACTTTGTTTTGCCATCTAATCTTTCTCACACTAGGTCAGGCGAAAGGAATTGCAGAATGAACTCACCAAATGTTGCCTTCATTTTGGAAGCTTCATGTCTGGCCTAGACATGAAAAAAGAAGAAGCATTGCTCTCAGCCTCTTTTATTGACACAAACCTCTTGACCATGTTAAAGTAACAATCCAAGAAGGGGATTAAGACTTTAGCAATATTAAAATCCTGAACTGAGGATTTTCACAGCATTTCTAAAACTAATCTTATAATCATGATTTAACCAATTCCACTGTGTTCCTGCCATTAACTTTGTTGACATTCTACAGGGGGGAAAGGGGAAGAGAAGAATGAGGGAGATAGAAGAAAGAACAGAAATAAAGTTTTTAAATCATTGAGCTACTGTTGAGCCAATCTGTTTAACACTATATTAACATTTTCTTTCTAGAATATCAAGGACCATATTCTGACAAGAATCACTGAACTTGGAATAATCATCTCTCTGATTTGCCTCTCTCTCTGCATTTTCACATTCTGGTTCTTTAGTGAAATTCAAAGTACACGAACAACAATTCATAAAAATCTCTGTTGCTGTCTTTTCCTGGCAGAGCTTATTTTTCTTGTTGGAATTAATATGAGCAATAACAAGGTGAGTAGCTTTTCCTTATTGTTTCTTCATTTTGAACACGAAAGCACTAGACACTCTAAAGTACCATTTTCAAAAAACAGATGTAACATTTCCCAGCCTTTATATAGATGCTGACATTTGAGTTCCTCATGACTAGCTATGCATATAAAATTTGCATCCAAATCTTTTAGGAGTCCTGCTCAGAAAATTAAACCTCCATTGAAAGCATGATAGCTTTCCTGTCAGTGGTCGATTCTGAGAATGAGGCCCTTAATTAGCAGAATCAAGGCAGATTCTTAAATGTATTTATACTGGCAACATCCCAGAAATATCATTGGGGATTAAGCTCATTTACTTATTTTGATTTTTTTCCCCTTTCCAATGTAGAACAATCCTCCTTTCGTACATCTCTTTGTAGAACTAGAGGCTACATAGGTTTGAATTTATCGGCTGAAAAACAGATTAGACAAATGCAGTTTATCTTGTCTACTATGTAGCTTATATATTTTGTGTGATCATTCAGGCATGGGCAAAAGAAATGTGTTTTTTGAGTTGAGTTACCAAATGAAAGAAATTCAGTGACTTTCCCTGTCTCTATGGAAAAATAATGGCAGGGCCTGGATGTTTATGAATTGAGACAAATTTTTAGGGAAGCAGCATTTTATCTGTACTATAATAACATTTTTAACCTGCCTCACAATATACGAAGTCTATCCTTTTTTGTTGTTTGCTCCTCTAGCTATTCTGTTCAATCACAGCTGGATTGCTCCATTATTTCCTGTTAGCTGCCTTTGCATGGATGTGTATTGAAGGCATACACCTGTACCTTATCGTCGTTGGAGTAATTTACAACAAGGGCTTCCTACACAAGAACTTCTATATCTTTGGCTATGTGAGCCCAGCAGTGGTGGTTGCCATTTCCGCAGCACTGGGATACAAGTACTATGGAACGTCAGATGTGTAGGTCGCTGCTTTGATTTGGCTTTTGTTATAGATAGTTCTGACATTAGCTTTGCTGTTAACCCTCTGTTCATATCATATATATCAGTGATGGCGAATCTTGGCACTCCAGGTGTTCTTGGACTTTAATTCCCAGAAGCCCTGATCAGCAGGAGTGCTAACTTGGGCTTCTGGTAATTGAAGTTGAAGAACACCTGGAGTGCCAAGGTTCACCATCACTGATATATATCATATAGTTACACTGTTCATATAATTTGGAGCTGATTGATAGAGTTGCCTCAGCAAATGTAGGCATCCAAGAAACATGAGACAAGACATTCCAGAAAAAGTCATGATACAGCCACGTTTGACTACAGTGCTTTTCTATTGGTCTAGTTTGGATTCATATTTCTACCACTTCTCTGCATTGAAAGTAACCTTCTTGCAGTGTTGAAAATCCCTCCTGCCATGAGGTCTTCATGGATGGCTTTTCCCAAGTCAAAAGACTTGACATATGAGTACTGGGTGAAGAATTGCCAATTCTTCAGTGTGTTAGTACATGGACTTTTCCTTTTAAGCACCTTCCAGTTGTCCTTGTATGGAAGCTATTATTATGATCTAGTTTGAAATATATAGATTTTCATCCAACTTAATAGAAAAAGGACAGCAGGGAGGGGGGAGCAAAAAGTCTTGTGTTAGTTCAGGACTGCGGTTTACCATGGGCTTCTATGGATTCCCCTTTTCTTCCAAGCTAAGGCAAAAAATAAGTCCTAACATTTTAGCAAAAGTATGCTTATTGGTGTTTGTTTTGTTTGTTTGTTTTTGTTCCTCTGTAGTACACAGACACTCATTTATTATCTTTTTATTTTCCCTGATCTGATTATGGTCATTCTCTTATTTCTGGCTTGCTTCTTGCTTGACTTTTTCTAGATGGGCCCAGCCATAGTAAGCAACACAGCACACCAAAATCTGGAAATAACATTTTGTATATCAGTAATGTAGCAGTCAGGGTTTTCTAATACTCCATGACAAACACCTTCCAGATCTTAACGACTGTAGGTTATAAAACTCAACCAGTGTCATACCACAGGATCTGCCACTTGCTCAAATGTTGTCACTGCCAATGCAATGATAGTCCTTGAGAAAGCCCAACTCACTCTTGCTCAAGGAGATAGCAGGTACTCCTTACACACATGGCAAGAAAGTCACCCATCTACTAATCCAGTGTATTGTAGTTTTGTATTGAAAGGCCCATAATATTACAATAATCAAGATTTCAAATGGTATGCTGAGAAAAGGCAGCTGTCTTTAGCTCTATGGGTGGCTCAGTGGTTTATGTATCTAGCTGTGGAGCCAGAGGTTGGGTGTTTGATTGCCCATTGTGCCTCCTGGGAGCAGAGTCAAGTTGTGTGGCCTTGGGCAAGCTGCACAGGACTTGAGTGCCCACAGAAGAAGGGGATGATAATCAACTTCTATCTATTTCTTACCTAGAAAACCCTGGAATGGGTCACTATGAGTCCAAATCAACTTGACAGCACACAATTCACTCACAACTGCCTGTTTTATGTTTGAGGCATAATTTTTCTCTCATTCTACTCCTTAGTTTCTTGCCCCATGGCTTCTGCAATAATAATAACTGTAATTCAGACAATGATTCCCATAGCTTCTCTCCCCAGTCTGTTGCCCAATATCAGGAATACCACAGATCTGGAAACACTATAATAGGCAGGTGCTGTGGATTCTGTCTTCCATCCCAGACAGAGGCTGGAAAGTTATTTTAACAAAAAAAAAATGGTTCCCAGTATTTGTTACAGTAGTTGAAAAGTGATCCATTGCCATTGTTCATTGCAATGTTGTAAAAATAACTTGTTCTATTACTTCTTGTATTTCCTGGCCCTTTTTTATGTACTTTTCATGCCGGGGGGAGGGGCTTTGAAAGTTGAAATGCTAAGGAACTTGCATTAAAATTTCTTTCAAAATGTTTCTAAAAGATCTATTCAAGTTTCTATTAAAAGTAACTTTTGAAGGTAACTTACTTTTCAAAGTAACCAATAAAATATTTCCACTTACGCTTGTTGAATCTTAACCTATAAAACCAAGGGTTAACCGTTGGAACTGGCTATAGGTTGCTATGCCTTGCCCTACTTGCCTGCACTCACCCTTCGTGTACACAGTCGATCTGGGTCCGCAGGTCAACGAAGGATTGAGAAAACCGGCAGTGGGACAACAGCCCCACAAATGCAAAAAAAGGGAAACAACTTCACTTCCCAACATTCCTTGCACTGTGCCGCGCCAGAGCCAATCAGGCTGAGAGGCTCTCGCACGGCACAGCGTTCGGAAACGCACCGCAGCCAATCAAAAGAAAACCATTTTTAAAAAATGCAGCACAAACACAAAGCACAAACCCATAACTACAAGCCCCAGCATCCTGTGCACCATGAGTGTGCTGAGGAAGCCAGAGCCCAAAAAATAAAACAAAAACAAAAACACCGGGAGAGCAAGTCCACCAAGCCACGGGAACCAAAGCCCCCCTCCCCAATGGTGCCTAAAGCTCCCGATCGAAGTTTCCCCTTTAATATCACTGGGTGGGGGGTGTTGTGCTCCCCCTCTCTACTGGCTCCCCTGGGGTTGGGAGGGTTGGGGGGATCAAAGGAGTCTGTCACCCCAACCCTCCTGACCCCAGGGGACCTGGCAGAGAGGGGATTCCCCTCCACAAACACACACATGCCCCATATTAAAGAGAAGAAACCAAGTGGTTACCTCTCTTTAAAAACGGAGTTTGGGGGGAGAATCCCCCTCTTCGATGGCTCTCCTGGGTCCAGAAGGGTTGGGGAGACAGACCCCTTTTCTCCACCCAACCCTCCCAAACCCAAGGAAGCCAGCGGAGAGGGGGATCACAACCCCCCTGATATTAAAGGGGAACCCACAATTGAGATTTCCCTTTTAATATCAGAGGGTGCCCTGGATTCGATCCCCTCTCCTGGGTCCCATGAGTCTGGAAGGTTTGGGGGGATAAAAGGGGTCTGTCCCCCCAAGCCTTCCAGAGCCAGGGGAGTCATCAGAGAGGGGATGCCCCCATAGAACACCAAAAAACACAAAAACAAACAAAAATAACACCAAGAAACAAGACAAAGTAAACAAAACCAAAATTTCAAAACACACCCAGCACCCAGCCAAACACCACAAAATCCAACCACTACCACCACCCCAAATAAAGAAAAACAGCCAACTCACCACCACACGACCTCAGTCCACAATGACTGGAAAAGAAATGAATAAAGAAAGAGACTACTTACTGGAAGAAGCTCCACCCAGAGGCCACAAGAGAAAAAACAGTCAAAATACAAGATAACCCCTACCAGCAGCACTTGCTGCCCACAAAAATAAAAAAAAATTCAAAAAGACGACACAGCCCCAAACAAAAGGCCCCAAGAGTAAAAACAAGTAAAAACAAATAACACAAAATCATAATTTTACACAAATCAAAAACAGATGTCAATAAAATAAAATAAAAACTATTCAAAAATCCTATGCTGAATTTTTACTCAAATAAAAAACAAAAACATCAATACACAGTTTAAAAACATTTATTGTGGAAAAACATGTACATTCACATTTTTTAAATTATTACCTACAGTACAACTATTAAAAATACATATTACAAATTATTAGGTTAAATAATTTTTTGGGAAAAAGTATATCATCCTTTGTTCTTTTTTTCATCCACAAAACCAAAACACCAAACAAAACTCATCACAGTTGATAACAGGCCGCCAAAAAAATGTGTATAACTAAAAATTTTAATTATAGACTAACCTCTTCTTTACAAACATTAACAACAACAACAAAAACTTTACAACACCATTTAAAACAGCCCGGCAACGCCGGGCAACCTCTGCTAGTTACTTATAAAATGCAGTTTCATTACAGTCTTTTTATCCAAAAAGTAATTAGTTACTTTATTACATGTGATTCATTAATTCCAAGTTGTGTTCTAATTCCCCAAGCAAAAGGATTTGATCTATAAATATATTTCAAAGCATTATTTCTTTTTTTATATATTTCAGGTGTTGGCTCAGCACGAAAAATAATTTTATATGGAGTTTTATAGGACCAGCTTGTCTAATAATTCTTGTAAGTACAGCTTTTATTTTTATGTATTGGGGTACATAAAATTGGATAATAAAAGCTATGGAATAATCATTAACCTACTGCCAACTCACCTGTGAGTAATAATTATATAGCAAAATTAACTATTTTAGATGCTTTTAAGTAGCTACTCTCAAAGATGTTTATCTATTACATGCCTAAGTGCTTTGCTTGTCTCAAAAACGTATCTTTGATTAACTAATACTTTAATGTAGGGGCTGTTGCTTTCAACCGAATGGCTTAAGGGAACAAAATTCTCTGTAGCAATTCTAGTGTGTAAGATGTAGCATCTTTACATGTCAGTGATATTTGTGCAAAACTCAGCAGGAGGTATACATAGACAAGATGCCAGGAGACTGATAATCTGGTATTTCAAATGCTGAGTTCCTTAATCTTTTATCTGTGATCGGTCATCTTTGAAGATTAGGCTGTCATCTTTATGATTTCATCATTCTCATGTACCCTGCCATCATCAAGGCTATTTGAAACAAAATTGCGACACCAGAGACAAAAACCCGCTATTTCACACGGGCAGGCAAGTTGAGAATTGATAGCCTCTATTTCAGCTAGGAAAGGAGACTTTTAAATTCCTATTGGAAATCTTTTCAAGCTCAATCTTGTGGAAACATTTCTGTCCTGTTATAAAGGGAGAAAATGCCAGGGTAGTTGAAGAGGTTTCCTAACTGCTGCTAACTTACACATGTAAAAATTGATTTCAATCAAGGAAGAAGGGCTGAGAGAGCAGGTACCCCAGTGTGTTGGTTGCCATGTCAGGAGGTCCTCATTTATTAGGAATAGGGAAGCTAATTTTCATTTGTCTTGCCCTTCCAGGTGAGGAAGAGGGACTGCAGAATTAGTCCTCTCACTCATGGCAAGGGTGATGAATTTTGCTGCCCACTTGCCATAGGAGAAAATGGGAGCAAGAAGGATTTTTTTTTTGCATTGTTTCAGCAAAATTGTGAAAATAATCCTTTAATACAAATAACAGGTTTTGTGCAGAATGATTATGGCTACCACTTTATTGCACAAATGTTTGAGGATTAAAAGCATCAGTGAGGAATTCATCTGTTTTAACAATCAACCATTGTACCATACATACTCTGTCTCTGTGTGAGAGAGGGTATGTGCATGTGCACATGCACTCACACTTCTCAAAGGGAAGCTTGACAAATGTTTTGCATTTTCTAGAAATTATGGAGACCCTGAAAAACAAAATAGCACTCCTTTTTTTAGAGTGTAATCAAAAGGCTGGAAAGGCAAGTATCCAATCAAGCTGGAAAGGTTTGTTTTGCAGGGAGAAATCTCTCTTAAAGTTACCCTTCCATCTGTGGTGGGATCACTCCAGTTCAGCCCCCAAAAGTTGCAATCCTACAGACGGATTCAAAAGGTTCAGGTTGGCATAGATTGAAGCTGGTCTGGAGTGTAATTCTGTGTGCATTGTGTGATCACCAGGGGAAAAGCTCACTAGTGGTCCAAAATGCATTGTTTCTAACTGTGATGATGCCATTATTATTCTGTGGAGATGGGGAACCTCTGAGAAAATTCATCTTTGTGATGTATCCTCAAGTGAAGACAGATTAACTGGATAAAACCCAAACATTTAGCAAGTATTTTTCCATCCCTTCGATTGTGTGGATCAAAATAAACTGTGGCAAGTCCTTAAAGAGTTGGGAGTACCAGACCAACTCATCTGTCTCTTGGGAATTCTGTATGTGAGTCAAGAAGCAACAGTTTTGGACAGGATACGGAACTAATGATTGATTTAGAATAGGAAAAGGAGTACAACAAGGCTGTATATTGTCACCCTGCTTATTTAACTTATATGCAGAGTATGTCATGCGTAATGCAGGGTTGTATGAAGCACAAGCGGAAATTAAGATTGCTGGGAGAAACATCAACAACCTGAGATAAGCAGATACTTATCCTAATGGCAGAAATTGAAGACCTAAAGAGCCTCTTGATGCGAGTGAAGGAGGAGAATGCAAAAGTTGGCTTGAAAATCAACATCATAAAAAAACCAAGATAATAGCATCTGAATTCTTGTCCATCACTACCTGGCAAACAGAAGGAGAGGAAATGGAAGCAGTGACAGACTTTACCTTCTTGAGATCTAAGATCACTGCAGATGGTGACTGCAGCCATGAAATAAGAAGAGGCTTACTTCTTAGGAGGCAAACTATGAGAAACCTAGGCAGCATAATAAATAGTAGAGACAGCACCCTGCCAACAAACATCTGCATAGTTAAAGCAATGGTCTTCCCAGTAGTAATGTATGGCTGTGAGAGCTGGACCTCAAGGAAAGCTGAGCACAGAAGAATAGATGCCTTTGAAATGTGATGCTGGAGGAGACTCCTAAGAGTGCAAGGAGATCAAATCAGTCAATCCTGAAGGAAATCAACCCTGACTGCTCATTGAAAGGACAAATACTGATCTGGCTGGTCTGTGGAAAATGGCAGAGGACAGAGGAGCCTAGCATGTGGTGGTCCATGGGGTCACAAAGGGTTGGACTTGACTGTGTGACTAAACAACAACAATTATAAATATGTATCAGCTTTGGTGAAACCCTAAAGCCCAAACCTTAGACTGATTCTGGATCTTTCCACAGAAAAGTGGGTCACCCCTACAAAGTTACAAGTTGTGAAACTAGAACATGGACGAAATATCAATTTAAGATTTGGAAAAGCTAGGGAAAGCAATCAAATACGGTTATAGTGACACTTTTTTAATTTGTCTGTTAAATCCCAGTAAGAAACCTTAGAAAAGGAAGGATGTTTATTTCAAATGCTATATCAACCGGTTTAATCACTTACAAAATTACTTTCTAAACCTGCACCTTATTTTAAGAGGTGTTCTCCAAGTACTCTGCTTTGATACAGGGATTGTGATTTAGCATATGATTGCAGCATTGTTACACTTGTGTTGGAGAAAGCTAGAAGTGAGCTGAGTATATTTGTTAACACTCTTAAGAATACTATTGCTTTGTGAAACTATAAAGAGAGCATCACAGTTGAGCAGGATGCCAAGTTCAGAAGAGATGGAGTAGAGAAATAAAATAATTCTGAGGTGGCCATATTGTAGAAATCTGATTCATGTAAAGATCTCTTCTCAATCAGTCTCATGAAGCAGCAGTTTATATCATCAGATCTTTTAAGATAGAAACTTAAGAGTCCACGAAGTCCAGCTTCATTAGGCTCAGAGTAAGGAAAGAACAGAGATAGACAGAAAACACGACTGCAGTCTTTGGCTGAACAAAGGATACTACTCTACTCTTTATTCAAGCAGAGTATAACAGAAACGAAACTTAAGCTACATAATCAATCAGAATGTCAGAACCCAAATAAGGAGAGATAAGGAGCGTTGTCTCTCATGCAAGCAAAGAGGCCTTAGCTTACAAAATGTGTCAGAAGACAGGAGACAGAATCCAGATACATTCCCACATGTCCTCCTTTTTCATTTAAATTTGAGAGAGAGAGCGACGGCTAATCATACCCCTGCATGTCATCATACTCCATAACTACTCCTCCATATACATCATCACTGTCCTCCTGGACATCGTATCCCTCCTGACTCATGGTACCTTGTTCCAGAGGGTGATACCTCATTGAGTACAGTTGCCATCATGCAAAACCCGATGTCTCCCTTCTACGCAGTGGACATGTGTTACACATAGAAATAAGATTAGGAATACAATTAATGCAAAAACACAAAGGTATAAGGCAGATAATAACAATGAACCCATAAAAGAAAACTTGTCTAAGGACAGATAAATCAGGCAACCAAGAAGTCACCCAATCAAAGAGATTAACATCAGTGCGTACATTGTTAGTAATGCTCTCCTGTAAATTCTGAAGTTCTTTCTCAATAGTATTATTCAGATCCTGGAATTTTACCCGACATCCCTGGTTCCCGACCAGTTTACAAAATCCTCCGGATTTTGCTAACAGGTAATCTATGGCCAGTCTGTAAGGTAAAATAACCCAATGCTGCACATTGATATTGTCCTGGATGGAAATTCGTGGCAACTCCATTAAAAAAGAACCACATGTTGGGATCCTTAATTTGCCATCCATTGCAAATTGAACCACTATCTATAGCAGAATAATCAGGAGTAAACATAGGAAATACATCATATATATCTTCAATAGTAGTGTTAAACAAGGTATAATTAAGCTTATAAGAACTGTTATAACTACCCCATAACCAAAAATAATCATCACAACCCGTATAATTGCCTACATTCTGCAAAACCCATTTTGCTTGAGTCCAGTACTTCCATTTACTATTCCAGACTCCAGAACTATGACAGCAGAAACAAAGTCCTTTAGTGTATTTCTTGAATGTCATGCTTCACCAGCGGGTGTTGTTAAATTGTTCTGGAGGATTAGAGAAGAGTGTAGATCTATCAATATGTTGCAAATGTCCAATAACCAACTCTAGCGTGTTGAACAATGCCGGAAGAAAGGCCATTTGAGACACTGCCAGTGGATGCTCATAGTATAACGTTGCATTCTTACCATGAACCTCAAACATATAGTTAGCATGACGAATCCAAAAGTTGGGGTTGCCCCCATGAGGCATTGTTCTTACAGCTGGAAGCACAGTAAGAAAGAAAAGAACAAATGTCAGCAAAGTTAGTCTACTGGTGAACCACCATCCTGGAGCTGAGTAACCTTCTTCTCTCTCCATGGGCGGATCGCTCGAGCAGGAATCCACACAGGTCCTGAGGTTGTAGAAACCGCTGCGTATCCTCGTCCCCAGGTGATTAAAGGTACAGGACCTTTCCACTCAGGATCCGGTTGCTGCCGATAAACGACCAATGGCTTAGGAAGACACTCCTCGGTCCTGAAATGCAATTCGACTGGAGAGTGTGACCTGTTATGGGGAGCAAGAAGAAAATTAAGAGTATACAGTACTTTAGCAACAGCTGTAGGTATTTCAGCCACAGGAACCCCTCTATCTCCCACTTGCTTGTGTAACAAATTTTTGAGTGTCAGGTGGGCTCTTTCAACAATCGCCTGTCCAGTCGAGTTATAGGGTATTCCATGGGTTAGCTTAATGTCCCACTGACGGCAAAAGTCCTGAAAGGCAGAAGAAACATATGATGACCCATTGTCTGTCTTAAGGCTTTTAGGTTTACCCATTGCCGCAAACGAACGAATGCAATGTTGTATAACATGTCTGGATGTTTCACCCCGTAAGGGTGTAGCCCATATAAATCCAGAGAAGGTATCAACAGTCACATGTAACTTAGAAAGCGGAGCCAAAGCAGGTACTTGCGTGACATCCATCTGCCATAGCTGATTAGCTTCTGTTCCTCGAGGATTAACAGCATCAAATGGCAGGAATATAGGAGACTTCGTACAGGAAGCACAGGACGACACAATGTCTCTAGCCTGTGACATAGGAATGGAAAATCGTTTATGCAAAACCTTAGCAGATTGATGAAACATTGCATGACTGTCAATGGGGTTGTCAAAGAGAGAAAAAACCTCAGCAGAGTCCCGGAGAGCAGAATCTGCTCGTGCATTGCCCTCCGTCAAATAACCTGGGATCCTTGTGTGAGAGCGTATGTGGGCAATAAAGAATGGGACCGTACGGTTGGAAAGAAAACCTTGAAGCTGTTGGAATAAAGCAAAAAGATCCCTATCCATCGATGGAGACAAATAAGCTTGAGCTAAAGTAAAAACAAGGCGGTAAACTTATTGAGTATCCACAATCAGGTTAAAAGGCACATCAGAAAACGTAGAGAAAGCAAGTATGACCGCTGCCAGTTCCGACCACAGGGCCGATGCTTGAGGTCCTGTAAAAACAACCTCCCATTCCCCAGTAGGACCCTGCCATGTAAGGACTCCACGGGAGGGGGAGCCATCTGAGAAAAGAGTAACAGCATGCAAGATAGGTTGCATGCAAAGCGGGGATGACAGGGAGTAAGAAGTGAGATTCAGCAAGGTAAACCGCTTATCCTTGGGGGGGTTAAATTTAACTTGTCCCACAAAGTCCACCATGGCCACCTGAAATGCCTCAGAATGCTGTAGCAAGGCGGTTAGCTGATCCTGCGAAAAAGGAAAACAAACAAAGTCAACGTCATAACCAGTCAAATGTTTTGCCCTAGTACGGCATTTGAGGAAAAGATCAGCAATCGCATCAGGCAGGCGATAACAGTTTTTCGAGGGAGTGTGCGCCAAGTGTAGCCATTCCACGATGGCCACCTTCTGAGCGTTGACAGGCACAAACAAAACAGCAGTGGGCAGCCTCGGTGTAGGAAGAAGAGCGCATGCCAGCGCAATGGTGCCTGAGGGCACCCGATCCACAGCGATGGTATGCAGCTTTTCGTTGAGGCGTTGAAGAGCTGTACGCATCTCCGTTGTGCAGGGAATGATGTCCTCTGGAGAAGTGTGTCCAGAAAGAGCAGCAAAGAGTGGTGACAGTTCCTCCGTGCTCAGGGCCAAGAAAGGACGAGGCCAATTTATGTTCCCTAGCAATTGTTGCAATTGTACAAGAGTGAACTGCTCTGGAATAGCTATTGTTGGCAATAGCGGAGTTGAAGCTGTAGCTGAGAGCCTATGTCCCAGATATTGGAATGGATACATCCGCTGTACTTTTTCAGGAGCTATGATCAAGCCCGCTTGTTGCAAAATGTCTGCTAGGTCCTGCAGGTGTTTCTCTGTGACTTGTGGACCATGCAATAAAATGTCATCTGTGTAATGATAGACTTTAACCACTGGATGGCGTTGCCTGAAAGGTTCCAAAGCCATGTTCACAAAATGTTGGCATAGAGTCGGCGAGTTGGCCATACCCATAGGCAAGACACACCATTCAAACCATTGAGTAGGATGTTCATTATTGTATACTGGCAATGTAAATGCAAATTTTTCTCTATCTTGTGACGCTAGCAAGATTGTATAAAAACAGTCCTTCAAATCTATGACCATGAGTTGATGATCTTCCGGAATCATGTTTGGATTAGGAAGTCCAGATTGTAGAGGTCCCATTGGCAAGATGTGCTCATTAACTTTCCTCAAATCATGCAACAATCTCCATTTTCCACACTTCTTTTTCACCACAAAAATTGGAGAGTTCCAAGGACTAGTGGTTGTTTGAATATGTCCCAGATTTAATTGCTCCTGTACAAGGGCCTCCGCCGCCTGGAGCTTTTCTCTTGAGAGCGGCCATTGATCCATCCACACTGGCGGGGTGTTTTTCCATTGTAGTGGAAGTGCATGCAACGGCGCTGCAGGGGAGGCCCGTATCAAAAATTTGTCTGCAAGGTACACCCTGTTTTAGCCAGGAGATCCCGGCCCCACAGAGTAATAGGAATATCCATAATCAGGGGGTGAAGAGAAACTTTTGTTCCCCCTGAGGTCTCAAAGACGATTGGATGAACACTTTGCTGTGCTGGCTCGTACCCGCCCACCCCATAAACTTCCCTACAGGGGCGGACGGCCCATCCAGTCGGCCAATCTTTTTTTGCCACCACTGAAATATCGGCTCCTGTATCGACCAATCCAGACACTGAACGTCCACCCATAATCAGCGAGCGGGTCGGTCTATCCTCGGTGATTTGTATCACCGCCATAGCTGCTGTTACAGTCCCCTCCTGGGATGGAGTTACAGTGGTCCCTAGTGGGAGCAGATGAAGGCGTCCTACAGGTTGTCCCTTAGGCAGGGTGAGATGTTGCGTGGCTGATGCAGGGATGACAATTTCTTGGTGACCCAATGTAACTGACCCTGCTGCAATGTGTACAGAATCGGGTAAGGCATCTGGGCAAGGAAGAACGATGCCCATCATGCCCTGGAAATTAACATCATCAACCAGTGCGGGAAGAGCCTCCACGCACCCTGGCATAGTAAAGGTACAGTCCTTAGATAACCTCAATAAAAGTCCTTCTTTTAGAGGATGGTTTTTTCTATATCGTGAAATCATTTCTTGGGCAAGTTCCATATCTTCTTCCAAAACCTCCGCTATTGCTTCCTCACTGACCTCTGGTAGCCCTATTATTTTGCCTGGGCCCGAGCCTGGCCCGCACTCCCATTTCCCTGCTGCTCTGGAGAAAAGTCAGAGTCTTTGTGCTGAGCAGCTGAGGGGTTGGCATTAGGATTTGAGCGGCACTGATTGGCCCAATGGTACCCTTTCTGGCAAATGGGACACTTCCTTGAAGGGCGTGCTGCCTGCTTTTGACATTGTGCTTTAAAATGCCCTTCTTTTCCACAACCAAAACAACGTTTGTTTTGAGCCTGAGTTGTGGGCAATTGAACTGCAGCTGCCAGAAGTTGAGCCTTGTAACTGTGAGTCCCCACATTTTGACAAACTTTCATCATGTCTGCTATAGATGTTCCTGGCCTAGCATAAACAGCTGTCAGAGCGCCCTTACAATCCTCATTGGCATTTTCAAAAGCCAGTTGTTTCATGAGCATTTCCCGTGCCGGGACATTTTCCACCTGGCGGCTGAGGGCAGTCATGAGTCTGTTAATGAATTCAGTGTAATCCTCTTTAGGGCCCTGCCTAATTGCTGCAAACCCAGCAACTGAGCTATCTCCTTTGGAAGGAATCTTACTCCAGGCACGCATGACTATCTGTGCAATATCTCCCAACTGGGCATCAGTGAGTGCCAACTGCTGTGTGGAGTTGGCAAAATTTCCCTCCCCACATAACATATCCATCGTGAGTGCAGGGCGTGTATGATGTACCTCCCAAGCCACATCCCTCCACTCTTGCAAGCAGAGCATAGCTTCTGCAGGAGGCAGGAGTGCTTTAATCATCTGTTTCCAATCAACTGGTAGCAATTTTTGAGAAGCAATGGCTTCCAACAGAGCTTTTGTAAAAGGTGCATTAAACCCATAGTCACGTATGCTGACTTTTAGTTCCTTCAGATATTTGTAATGGAGGGTTTCATATCTATCTGGGACTGCCGGTGCATTGCCCACAGCCAGAGCCCCCCTGATCACTGGATATATTTCAGTAGATTGCATGTCCAGCACAGCTGCAGTTAAAGCAGCAGAGAACAGTGTTTTTGTAGGGCTAAAAGTGCTTGATTGCTGCAAGGCAGGATATAATGTCCCATCTCCATTTCCACCCACATCAGGGGGCTTATGCTGTTGTTGCTCATATGATGGAGGGGCAGTTGCCATAGCCCCTCCCTTGGCTGGGGGCAAAAGCTTTGGGAGGGGGCCAGCAAGCCCCTGAGACAACAGAATATTCTTTGGAGTGAGTCTTTGAAGGCAGTCTCTAACTTCCTCTCACGTAAATTGAACTGATACAAAAATTCTCTCATGCTTTTGCAATGCTTTCCCCACCTGATTCCACTGTTTTAAGTCTAAACATTCATATTTAAACCAATGACAATTTTTTTCTATAGCTTTGACTAGCTTTTGTATCTCCTTCTCATCAGCTCTTCGCCCATTGTTATTCAAAAGATCTGAGATATCTTTACAAAGTTCCTGCATTTGCGAAGTAAGCACGCACCCCATGATAAAAAAAATAATATTTTTCTTTTTCTTTTGTCACTCACCTAGTGTGGGACCCAAAGTTGACTTTGGATGAATTTCGAGCGCTCGATTTATGACCTTCCCGGTCGGGGTGAATGAGACCTTGTCCCGGTCGATGAGGTGATAATTAGGTGCTAATTGCTGAAGCAGATCTCTTCAAAGCATTCCTTTGAATTTCATTCAATGGCCTCGCGACGGGGCACCAGTTGTAGAAATCTGATTCATGTAAAGATGTCTTCTCAATCAGTCTCATGAAGCAGCAGTTTATATCATCAGATCTTTTAAGATAGAAACTTAACAGTCCACGAAGTCCAGCTTCATTAGGCTCAGAGTAAGGAAAGAACAGAGATAGACAGAAAACACGACTGCAGTCTTTGGCTGAACAAAGGATACTACTCTACTCTTTATTCAAGCAGAGTATAACAGAAACGAAACTTAAGCTACATAATCAATCAGAATGTCAGAACCCAAATAAGGAGAGATAAGGAGCGTTGTCTCTCATGCAAGCAAAGAGGCCTTAGCTTACAAAATGTGTCAGAAGACAGGAGACAGAATCCAGATACATTCCCACACCATATCTTTTCTGTCAATGTAATTCATTATTTCAAGAATTTGATGCTGTTTTCTCAAGCGCTAACCACACACATTTGTGGTACACTTTGACTTCCTGCAATTTAGAAAACTTATCTTCTTTCTTGCCATTTTAAGGAAGGTGTTTTATTATAGCTGCAGCTCTGTTCTATGTTGGAGCCATTTTCATTATTTCACCAAGAACCCATACAATGTGGGGTTTTTGGATCAAGCAATTTAAACTTTTTATTTTGGCTAAACAAAAAGGAATGGCTCCTGCAACTCTTTGATAACTGCTGGAGAAGCAAATAAACCCTCAAAATATGGTAGAACACAAAAATAATCACTAGTTGGAAACCAAACAAGGAAGCATCAGATCCTGAAAGCTACAGTACAGGCCAACTCCTCCTAAAGTTCACAGGCCAACAGAAATGGTCACTGTTCTACTTCAAAGCCAAAGATTCTTTGTTGAATTTCAAGGGAGGCACAGCCACTGGAGGAATCAAAGGAACAATCTCCCACAGGGTAGTATTCTGGCACCATACTCTTTAACATTTATACAAATGATCAAGTGACATTCCCACAATGCTAATTACTGTATCTTGCCTTCACAGTCTAGGAGAAAATCTTTTGAGTCCATCAAGAAGCAGCTAATCTGTGTTTTAAAATATATTTCCTTATAAAAAAAACTGAAACCAAACCCTTTAAAATATAGGTCTGTGCCTTCTACTTAAAGATCAGAGAGGAAGCTCCAAGCTAGCTGAGAAGATAAGTGTTTTGAACATCACCCTACTTCAAAGTACTTGGCCGTCACTCTGGATCGAACCCTGACTTTAAAAAAATATTGTCTAAACACCAAAGAGAAAGTTGCTGCCAGAAATAACATTCATAAGAAACTGGATGGATCAGGCGGGGGTATACAAACAACAAGCATAACAGCTTTGTATCTGTGCTACTTCACCATAGAAAATGCTAACACCGTAAGGTATAAATCAGCACATGCCAAACAAGTGGATGCCGCTCTTGAGGAATCATGCAGGATTATTACCAGCTGTCTGAAATCAACTCTCAATGGGGAAAAATCTATTATTAGGCTGGCATTAAGAAAGAAAGAAAGAAAGAACACCTACCAAACCAATATCTCAATAGCTGGCTAGGGACAAATTCTTTTCTGCAATTAAATTTCTTTGAGTGAGAAAATTGGGCTTTATTTTTCAAGGAAATTTCTTTGAGAAACTGTATCCAATGGCTAGCTTATGTAATGCAGTTAGATGATATTTCCCCCCCACTATGAGATAGGAGTTAGAAGAACAATTGGCATCTCAAGAATAAAGCTGTAAATAACAACCACTTTCAAGCAATACGTTTTATCTCAAGCCTAATGGCTAAATTATGACAACTTTATACACTTTTCAGAACAGGTCTATCACATCTCCAGCAAGAAGTATGCCATAGCTTCACTTCTTTTTTACAAGCATCATATCTTTTGGAAGCAGTAAAACATGTACAAAAGAATCCAGAAAATGGCATGAGACTATAGCCATAACTAATGCGACCTTACCTTTTCCCCTGTGAAGAAACAACCTTGTATGCCATAAGCAAACTGGTTTAGAAAATCTCAGTGTAAAAACAAAACCTTGTATTGTAGCCAAGGTTTGGAATATGTTTAAGAAATACTGGTCCATACTTTGCTTGGGAGTGCATATCTAGTCACACAGTACTACATATTCAGGCCACGTACTTGAAATGGGCTTTTTTCTTATTTGAATGTAGGGTTGCCAGATTTCAGGGCACTGGCTATGGTATCAGAAGTTGACTGGCTACTCCATGTGTTTATGGAAGTAAACAAATCTCCAGATGATCAGAACTGCGGAAAGAGGTAGTCTGAGTCGTGTATTTGAGGTGGATTTAAATTCTTCATCCATTCCAACCTGATACCAGGTGTTGCTGAAAAGAGTCATGTGTTTATTGCTCTAAATGTCATAATAGGCTAGACTACATGTACCCACCACCCCAGCAACATTGTATAAATTGGGGGGAGGGGGATATCCCCCTTCCCAATCTTTGCTTGTTCAACTTCTGTAACATCACAAGGCTCTATCCCTAGTCTTAGGATTTGGCCCCAAAACTCAGAGAATGGACTGCTGTTGACTTGCCAACTCTATTCAAAAGCATTGGTTAGGCTTGTACACTGCAACAAGCTGCTGAATTCTGGCTTGTGGTCATGAGTCAACTTCCACTGTCTCATCCAGGTCTGCCATCAGAATTTTCTGGGCCCCATACTGAGCAATCCTATTGGGCCTTACACACATAGTAATGTCACAGTTGTGGTCAGCGGCGGCAACTCCGGGCCCTATACGGCAGTACTGGTAGTACTGCCCTGATGGTGGCCCTGGTCTCATCACTTCTGCTTCAAGTGTGAACAACTAAATAATCCATGGATTTACAATCTGTGATTTTTCCCGAGTATGAAATCCAAGTGCAGTATCAGTCAGAAAAAATTCTGAGGGGGGGGGGGGAGTCTTATCTGTTGAGTGAGAGGTTGGCCAAATAGCTGGCTGCAGATTAATTCAGAGTCTAAACCAGTGGTTCCCAACATCATCATCATCATCATTATTATTATTATTATTATTATTATTATTATTATTATTATTATTATTATTATTATTATTATTATTATTATTATTATTATTATTATTATTATTATTATTATTATTATTATTGGTCATGTCCCACTTAAGCATCTCTAAAATCCTGATCCCCCCTTGTGATATATACTGTAATTCCCAAAAAGTGAATTTCTATTAACTGGAGGAAACCTAAAAGGCCATTAACTTGATCTAAATTTGGGGACAATATCATAGACATCTAAGCCGTTCCGGTAAATACAGGCTTTTCCCATACAGCTTCTTCAGGGTGGTCTATGATATTGTCCCCGTGTTTTGTGTCTACTGAACAAAAAGGAATATACCTTGATGAAAGTATTTTGAGTTATACAAACTGTTGAACTTACATTGATATCTGAAGGAAGATAAATAACTTTTGTTTATAAGACTTTAGTCACCTGAAGGAAGGAGTTTTAGTTTTCTTTCTTAAAAAATATTTGAACCTTTTTACATTTTTTTGCAAGTGGTTTTTTCATCCCTTTTGTGCCTGTAGATACTTATCTTGAGATACTTTGTTTTGGGCCACCTTATGAGTAGAAAAGTTGAGCTCATTTGTGCATTTATCATCAAGCACTTCTTTTTATGCAAATGTTCCAGTAGAACTACCGTACTTATTTCTAAGACACTGAGTTATTAATACTGAGACATCATTAGAATTCTGAATTGTATTCCACTGGCCCAGTCAATACTATCATCCATTTAGCCTTTCGGTGAGTATACATGAAAAGGTCTTAGTCACAAATTTGCTAGACTGAGCATTGAGAAGAAAGGAGTACTTTCCACTTTGGTAAAACAAGCTGCCAGCTAAAGATAATGTCTGCAACTTGTTTCTTTTTGTTTTAAAATCACAATTATTATTTTTCTAAGACTTCAGATTAAATCAAAGCAGCCAGAGAGGGTGGAGAATCATATTAATAACATAATTTGAACAGAACAATGCCTGTAGCAATAACTGCCCAGAAAGAAAGAAAAGGTGCCTGCTTGAATGGGCAGATTAAAGTAGGAGTGACGTAAAAGGTTAGGATAAAGCTGAGGGCTCTTCTGGATGGAACATTTGCCTCTCATAATGTACCAAATCCTCCAATGATGTTATCATTATTTTCCCCACCATTCCTTGGCTTTCCACTTTTTTTTCCTTCTAAAATATTTACTTTTTGGGAGTATCTCTTTGTTCTGGAATTAGAGTTGCACTTCCCATTTGAAATTAATGTCTAGTAAAACCCACTTGTTCACAGACTTTCCTATCACACTCAAACAAAATGAAACAAAAAGCTATAGTAGAGAAGCATTATATCCTTAAGAACATGTATAGTCATGGGCAAGCTTCTGGGTGCCCCCAGAAGAAGTGAATGGTTTACTCAATTCCTTGATTGACCAGACTAGTAAGAAATGAGTTCCTGCTGGTCACAATTTGCTTTCAATTTCTTTTGCTGCTGCCCTCTTCTTCTCCAGGTTCAACCAAAACTTTTCACGATTGGGTCTTACCATCTTTGTGGGGAAGCCTGCCAAGGGGTCTTTTTAATCCTCTGGGATACGACTCAATGACTGCTTCTGTTCAACGCCCATTTGTCATTCGAGAAGCACGTCCAACCCAGCACTCTAGCTAGAAAACCCTAGAAAGGGTCACCTTAAGTGGAATTGACTTGACAGCCTGCAGTTATCTGTGATCAAAGAGAAGCAGTTTTTTAAAGAAGGGACAAAAGAAATGGCTTTTTAAAGGGGAAGTTAGGATGCAAAGCCACACTCCTTTGCAAGGGTCTTCATATGATGAAATACAATGATTCTACCATTGCACTCAATGCTCAGCCAAGATGAACTGGAATTAGACACTCTGTAAGGTCCCGCCACAAAAAATGTATTTCTGTTTTATGTATGTGAAGAGGATTCAAGTGATTATTGAGGAGGAGGATGCATTTTAGACAGGTTGTGTATCTCTACCTACAAGATCCATCTGTCTACAGAGAAGAGGTCTGTGAATACAAAAACTCACACATTATGGTCCTCACAGTCACAACACCTGATCACACCAGTGTCCCAGCATGGCTGACATCCTGTAGCTGAATTTGCTAACATACAGACTCTTATTGGTGGGGCCAGTCATCAGACCTGATTCTGAAAATGGGTTAGGAGTGCAACTTCCACTTTCTGAGTAGCCATGTGATAGGTAATACAAGTACAAGACTTTTGTGGTTAACAGAGGAGGTGCCAGTTTCAATCCAACAAGTGCTTCTGTTATCTCCGAGGAACAGAGGAAGTAAAAACCTCTCAAAAGCTCAAGGTTAAACAGTATTTCCTAACATCTGTCATGTTCTGAGTTATCCCGACTCTAATGCAAAGTAAAAGTTTGATCCTGATTTAGTAATTTAAGATCCACAAGTTTTACAAAAGTTTTACTTTAGGTACAGATGATGGATTTGGAACAAATCCATCAATGTAACTGCTTGTATTTATCTTGGGGGGGGGGTGTATGGAGATGATTATGATGCACTTCAGAATGTACCACTAAGACAATACAAACAACTACTAGTGTGTGGCAAATAGTCCCTATCATGGCCCTAGCATTTTAAACTAGTCACAAATAGACCTCTGCTGTCACATCATGTAGCATCTCAGCATCTAAAATGTTCACTGCTCTCATGCTTGTGATGTGGAACGCAAATGGAGAATTACAACCATATGTTACAGTGGTATAGTGGAGTCAGGCTTGTAGGATCAAAACATTCTGAGAAATGGGACTTCAACATCATGTCATTTCCTTCAGGTCTCCTTGTTCTCCTGAGTCTAAAGGTAATCCTCTCAAAAGACTTTCCAGTGACAATATATGCTTGCAGTCTATCCCTTTGGAACTACAAGTATATGAAGATTGTTTGCTCTTGAAAATTCATAACCATTATCTTTACAAAAGATCTGTACCTCATTTGTTGTCATAATCTGATCCAGCTGTCTGCATCTGTGGAATCTCCTTACTGGAGGGTGGGGGGTAGCCACATGAATTATCATAATGAACACTTGTATTTCGATATTTACTATGCTTCATTTATAACATGGAAGTATCATTTGGCAATAGTACTGATAAATGTGTGCATTGCAAAAAATCAATGCTGTATCTTGGAATCATAGGTAGAAAGGAATGGGCAAAACCAAAAATGATGTGGTCAGAAGGACCTTCTTTCTCAAACACATGCTCCATCAGTGGGTTGCAATGTGAGCCAAAGGGACATCACTCAAAATGTGAGGGGAGATCAAAAGTCCTTCTCACTTAAACCAAAGATCATCCCTGTAATTCATGGTTCTCAATTATCCAGATATTGGGATTCAGATTATATAAAAGATAGGCAGTTTATTATAAATTCAGGTTGTGTTTATCTGATTTATTTCACAGACTAAAGTCTTTCAACATGGAACCTCCAAATATCATATGTTGCTATATATTCCTGCTGAAACAGACAAAAACATTAGGAGAGAAGAAAACAAGGGATACAAGAAGTCAACATCAAAAGAAAAGAGACAAGAATAATAATACTGAGCTGTTCCTTTTTGGTCCAAAGGAAATATAAGTAATTCCTTGTTTTGCTAAGCTTCAAGTAATGTGGCAGGTATTCTCAGGTGGTTCACCATCTATTCAGGTTACAAGGAGAAATCTTGTTTACCCATGAGATTATGATAGGTTTGCTAAACTGAATCTGTGAGCAGAATTTAATATTTACCTGAAGTTCTTCTTTTAAAAGGATTACAAATTCTGCATTCCATTTAGCAATCTGTTGTTGTTCAGGCACATAGTCAAGTCTGACCTTTTGTGACCCCATGGACCATTGTACGCCAGGCACCCCTATCCTCCACCATCCTCCGCAGCCCGCTCAGCTCTACACACATTGTATCAACAATGTCATCTAGCCACCTCATCCTCTGCTGCCCCCTTTTCCTTTTGCCTTTAATCTTTCCCAACATCAAGGCCTTCTTGAGTGAGTCCTATCTTCTCACTTGGTGTCCAAACTACTTTAGCTTCATCTTCAGTATTTGTCCTTCCAAGGAGCAGTCAGGATTGATTTCCTTCAGGATCGACTTATTTGATCTCTTTGCTGTCAAGGGTACTCTCAAAAATTTCCTCTAGCACCACATTTCAAAGGTGTCTACTCTTCTGCGCTCAGCCTTCCTTATGGTCCAGCTCTCACAACCATATATTACTACCGGGAATACCATTGCCTTGACTTTTGTTGGCAGGGTGATGTCTCTACTTTTTATTATGTTCTCTAGGATTCTCACAGCTTGCCTCCCAAGAATTAATCATCTTTTTATTTCATGGCTGCAGTTACCATCTGCAGTGATCTTGGATCCTAGGAAGGTAAAATCTGTCACTGCTTCTGCTACTTCCCCTTCTATTTGCCAGGAAGTGATGTGACCGGTTGCCATTATCTTGGGATTTTTGATGTTGAGTCTCAGGCCAGCTTTTGCACTCTCTTCTTTCACCCTAATCAAAAGGTTCTTTAGGTCTTCTTCACTTGCTGCCATTAGGGTAGTATCATCTGCATATCTCAGGTTGTTGATATTTCTCCCAGCAATTTTAACTCCAGTTTGTGATTCATCCAGCCCTGCATTGTGCATTATGTAAGGTAAAGGCAAAGTTTTCTCTTGCTCGAAAGCCAGTCGTATTCGACTCTAGGGTGCAGTGCTCATCTCTGTTTCAAAGCCGAAGTGCCAGCATTGTCTGCTTCTGCAGACGTTTCTGTGGTCTTGTGGCAGGCATGACTAGACACTGGAGTGCATGGAACGCTGTTTCCTTCCCACCCAAGTGGTCCCTATTTATCTACTTGCAATTTCTTGCTTTCTAACTGCTAGGTTGGCAGGATCTGGGACAAAGACGTGAGCTCACTCCGTCCTGCAGTACTCGGGAATCGAACTGCTGACCTTCTGCCTCCCAGTCAGCGTTTTAGCCACTTGAGAAACTGCAGTCCGCATTATGTACTCTGCATATAAGTTAAATAAGCAGGGTTATAATATGCTACCTTGTCATACTCATTTTCCTATTATAAACCAATCAGTTGTTCCGTATCCTGTCCTAACTGTTGCTTCTTGATTCATGTACAGATCTCTCAAGAGACAGATGAGGTGGTCTGGTATTCCTATCTCTTTAATTACTTGCCACAGTTTGTTGTGGTTCACACAATCAAAGGCTTTGGTGAAATCAATAAAACAGAAGTAGACTTCTTTCTGGTACTCCTTTGCTTTCTCCATGATCCAGTGCATGTTGGCAATTTGGACTCTAGTAACTGTACCTATTAGGAACCCAGCCTGCACTTCTGGAAGTTCTCGATTCACGTATTGCTGAAGCAAAACAGCAATCTATTTTATAGATAATGCTTTGTTCTTATCCTAACAGTCTCAAAAGAATTCAAATTTAAGATTCAGTTATGTTCTCCAACAGGAGAAAAAGATTGTCTAAGTCAAGCATGCACATAACCAAATGACTAAAGAAACATGCATTCCACCTACCCAGTGATTTGCAAGATGTCCTCTTGCAAAGTGGCCTATTTGCAGTTCATGGAGGGGGGACACTGGTAAAACATAACTAATGGATTTAAATTGATAAATTAAGCACAAACATTTCTCTTTTCAAAGGCAAAGTGTTTCCTCATTGGTTGAGATTCTGTGGTACAACTTTATGTTCACATAAGCTGATTTCAAAACAAAAAATCATATCAGAACATTTTAAAAACTATGGATATATTATGAAATGCAGATAAAATTAAGATGTTAAAATGATTAGATAACTTTTGAACAAGAAGGCTACTTCAATAGCATTTGTCGAGGTTTCATAGTCAGGGATGATTTAATTTTAAATCATTATGTTATTTACTTAATGCCTAGTGTGCCTTAACAATTAATCTGTCTTTATTATGTTAAAATGTTTAGCTCTAATAAGTAGAAATGGATCCATTTTGGAAGGTTGCAATGCGCAGAAGCCAACTTCTGACCAATTAAAAGTCACAGGTCAACCTGCTCCTTGTTCCCAGACAGTGAACCTGAGAAGATGTCAGCTCTCAGACCAAACACCTGGGTGCCTCACGCTTCCCAGACTCACCACCTGCTGTCAGATGTGAGAAGCACGTCTTTCTGATGAGAACGCTGATTAAATGTCCTGTCTCACACTGGACTTCAAAAAGCAGGTGTCAGTCACTCAGAACATCCCAGCACGCATACTCACCAGAACGGTATAAATATTTGGCTGATTAAGCCCAGATAGGAGAGGGACAGAGCAGTAATCTCAGATTCCATCAAGATGCTGCTCTTCGCCTTCCAGAACCGATCTGACCCATAACCCATTACCTGAATGTGTGGCTCGCTCAGCCGCACTCTTTTAGATAAGTATTGCTTTTCTGAAATGCTTTCTTATTTTCTTAGAAACATATATTTTGCTTAGTATAGATTAGTGAGGATTTTTATATGTTGGAATTCTCTATTTTATTCCAATAAACCTTTTAAAGGATTTCTTTGTCAAGAAGAGTTATTTTGTCTCCTTCCAGCCATGAAAGAGCAGAAGGAAAATTTTTCAGATAAGGCCTTGTTAATTTCAACACCAATGCTTTGTTTTTCAGCCAGTGCAGCTGAAGCCGGTAATCAAAGGAAGCTAGAGGGGAGAGACTTTGGGAGGTTTGGCTTCCCGGGACTGTGCCTAACTCCCCCTCACCCAAGCTGCAACATCAAAGGCCAAGTTCCCACCATATTATTTTGATAAGGGGGTGCTAGTTCTAATGGCGAAGACGCTACCAGTCCCAGAGAGCTTTACAGAGTTTTTTCAAACTTCGACACTTTTTAAGGCATCACCATTACCCATTAGAACACCCATTTTCTCACTGGTTTTCCCTGCCTGGGTTTACCCAGTCGAGGCACCCCTTTGCAACGCTACCTAAAGTCCGCCAGGCTTTCCCTCACTGAGTCGGCAAACTGTCCCAGCATTTTGGGGATGAGGTAACCAGACCAGCCGATCAGCGGGAGAGGGTTTAGGTGTGGCTGGAACAGGGCCATGTCCTGTGTTTGAAGGTGGTGCAGCAGACAGGGGCCAGATCACCCACGTACCCGATAGCATTATCTTGGCCGTTTACTAGATCTCTTTTTGGACACGTGGTGGGACATAAATTGCATGCGCATAAATGCTGCATTGATTGTATTCCTCCATGTTCACAGATAATGTGTCCTCTAAGTAGCCCCATTTTTACCTGATTATTCTTTGATCTTCCTGCTTTGCTTCAAAGTCCATTACATGACTTCCAGATAGATTTCTGGTTTAAATTATTGCACAGTTAACTCTCTTCTACACTGACTAAAGCAGCATTTTTACCCCTCAGTTAGCTCAAAGACAGGAATCGCTCTCTGTTCATGCCAGATTGCACATCAGAATTCAAGCTAGTTAATTCAAGCTAGCAATAATAAGGTTCATCAGGGGAAATGATGGCTCTACAGCTGTTTTGAACATCAGACATTTTAAAGGAGCCATATCTAATATGGTGTGTGTGTGTGTGTTTATAAAAGAATGTGACTGAAAAAGCAGCAAGAGACATATTTTACTGCCCTCCCCCCATGCCACCTCCATTTTTCAGAAATTTGACATCAGCATATAGAATGTTTCATCAATTATTGATTGAGAACCTCAGAAAGTAGGGAAAGGATGATTTGGCAGCTTTATTTTTTGACATTTTGAATGTGAGATACTCAACAGACTCACAAACACAGTGTCAGAGTCTTTAAAATTAGCTTTGAATTTCCTAGGCTGGCTCTTCTTTGTAGGAAAAGACAGTCATTGAATTCAGATAATCTACAGAAGGTTTGATGCTATGTTGCTTTTAGTATTCTTATACAGGGAACAGAAAAATACATTCTTCTCTTTCTCCCTCTGAATATGCTTATATACTGCATGTGCTTATATTCAGAATATTAGGGTTTAAAAAAACCAACTACATTATAATGCCTACCTCAAGCAGTTTTATTATAATTACCACAGTAATGTGCTTTCTTTCTGTATACAAATGTCATATGTTTGGGGGGAGGGCAGATTTTGTTTTGTGACTCCTTGTAAAGAACCTAAGAACAGAGCAAATAAACAATGGGATAATTTTGCAGATGAAGATCTGTAGGAATTACATCAATCAAATTTACAGAGCATTACCATCACAGTTATTTAAAGCCGAACAGCTCACCTCAGCATTTAGGGCAGTGGTGCTCAAACTATGGCCCACGGGCCCAATTAGGCACATGCATATCATTAATGAGTACCCGGGCTCACCGCAGAACACCCCTCCACCTGCCCCCACCGCCTGACATCAGCAGTAGCAGCAGCAGCGGCAATCGCGCTTTGTCCCGGCTGCTTCGAGCAGCCTCTTGCTCGGTCCCATCCCCTCTGCAGCCTTTGCCAAAGCCGATCACCACGTTGGGGACATTTTCAGAGTATCCTCTGTTTCAAAATCCGCAGTGCTAGGAGAGCCCCCTGGCATGCCTGGGATGACATCACCACAGCACTCCAGGTTTACCCTTCCATCGCCGCAGATTTTGAAACAGAGGAGGCTCTGAAAATTTCCTCAACACTGCAATCAACTATTGCAAAGGCTGCAGAGGGGATGGGACCAAGCCAGAGGCTGCTCGGAGCAGCCAAGACAGAGTGTGATTGCTGCTGCTGCCGCTGCTGACTTCAAAACTGTCAACAGCAAGAGCAACCCATCTCTGATCCCCATAGCTGCATGTTGGGGGTGGGACCGACCTGTGGGGAAAAAAGTTTGGGCACCACTGATTTAGGGCTCGGCTTATACATATCAAAGTAATCTCATCAAAGAACATGGAATAATTCATCTATGATTCATGAAAGCTGCAAACCTATACCCTCATGCCTAGCAGGAGTTCCTATTGAACCCATAGATATTTAATTTTGAGTAGATATGCATTGTGCTGCTCTGTAAATCTAGCAGAAGGTAGCATTAGTCAAAAGTAGCTTAACTAAGTTTAGGAGATAGGCATGTGTTCTTCTGGATGCTGGAGGCTTGCCTAAAAAAGGTACAGCAGGAAGCAAACACCTCAGCATCTTAGGACATCGAAAGTGCTGTCTCCCCAAACTGAACAAGAACCATACACCCTGATCTATAATTAATTGATTAAATGGGTTCCAATAGGATTACAACTCAGGTCAACTGAGGGCTGAGGCATATGCATTCAGAAGGCTTTGTGTATTTAAAAACCCTTTGCACTGTGTCTAGGATTTAGAATTTCAGTTGAGAAGGAGAGCAGGGGAATTGGAGTGAGCAGGAGATGTTTTTTCTTTTACAGGATAATATAGCTCATGGTTGAGGGCCATAAAATTTGTATACATGGACCTGTTTTCCTAGCACTGTAGATCTTCTGCTTTGGGCAGCAAAGATAACTCAGACTTTGTTCCTGACCGAAAGATCCTAAGGTTGGTTACACTATTTCATTTCTCCCTACAAGAAGCCCATTCTCTGGCCTACTGTCAGTGACTGGAACTTAATGGTTCAAATGTTTGAAGTGGTAGCCATGTTAGCCTGTGCAAGCATATGGGAGAGTAAACAAAACAGCAAAAAAAAAAAGACCAAAAAATGTTGTGACACCTTAAAGACTAACTCCATGAAAGCTCATATTTAAATACAGGAGTTAGTCTTTTAAGGTGCCTCAACATTTTTTGTCTTTTTTTTTTTTGCTGTTCTGTTTTGTTTACTCTATGATGAACTTAATGTTGTATCTTTTGTAGCATCCAGCTTGAGCTGTGTTTCTCTTACTGTTCCAGGTGTTGTTGTGGTTGTGGTGGTGGTGGTGGTGTTCACATTTATATGCTGCCCACTCAACTATGTGACTCGGGGTGGTGTTGCTCTGTTATTTTGGGGGACTGGGTGAATTCACATCTTTGTAATAGTCATTGTGTTTTTTAGTGCTCACAAAAAGATGATACCAGCATTGAAATCAGATAGTGGTACAGATGTGTATGAGAAGTTGATGTGCATACTTTGGTCATGATCTTTCCATTTTAAGAAAATCTGCTTCAGAAGTAGCAATTGAGAGAGGGGAAATTGACGTGATATGTATAAGGGCATGCTTATGTCTTTGGGCAACAACCAGTCCTTTATTCCTAATCCTGTTCTCCCAAAATAGTGTTGTTTCCCTCTGTCACATTTAAGTGAGGGCATTCGTTAAGGCGCAGGAATACATTTGAAATCCTAGAGACATAAAAAATCACATGGTGTGGCAATCTGGAGGAGACCATTCAGTGTCATGGAGGAGATTCCTATTTTCTTACTTGCAGAAAATCTGCTCACCTCCTGTGATAGCCATTGCATACTGTGAATGTTTGCTCTTCATCACCACACCCAGAGGTTATTTTAGGTAAATGAAAACAAAAAATCAATATCATGGTCTATTTGTTTTGTTGTTGTTCAGTCACACAGTCGATTCCGACCCTTCATGACCCCATAAACCACTGCATGCCAGGCAACCCTACCCTCCACCATCCTCCTCAGCCTGCCCAGTTTTGTGTCAACAATGCCTTCTAGCCATCTCATTCTCTGCTACTCCCTTCTTCTTTTGCCCTCGACCTTTCCCAGCAACAAAGCTTTCTCAAGTGAATTCTCTCTTCTCATTTGATGTCCAAAGTACTTTAGCTTCATCATGGACTATATAACATGCATAATTTTTACATTACATGTTGTTTAGCCCTTCAACAATTGAGAAAGCACAATGTGCACTAGGTCATGGGTCCCCAACCTTTTTTTGCACCACGGACCATTTTCATGCTAAACAATTTTCCATGGACCAATAAGTGGGGAGGGGGTATCACACTGCACAGGGAAGGCAGAGCCCCACCGTAGTTAAGCAACATGGAGGAGGAGCCCAGCCACCTGCCTATCTGCTATGTCTGAAGCCAGTGTTCTCGCTCCATTTGTTGGGCAAACCTGGTAGAGCACATTGAGGGCAGAAGGCGGCACCCAGCACCACCCACCCCCATGGCCTGGTTCAGGGCAGTCAATGGGCCAGTACCAGTCCATGGCCCGGTGGTTACCCCTGCTCTAGGTAGCACTGGGCTAAAACAGTTGCATGTTTCACATTGTCTAGTCCAGAATTGTGAGTCACCCTATCTAGCTAGCTAGCTATCTCATAATCAGTGAGGTTGAAATTGCAAACAAATTTTACTCTCTAGAATAGATGTCTATTTATTTTAGGCAATTTTCTACAATTTTGATTACTTACATACCATGGTGTAGCAGACATAGTGACAGACTAGGTAGAACTTGGAGACATGGGTTAAAATTCTTACTTGGCCATGGGAAGTCACAGAGATGGAGAGTGGCAAAACAGCCTTTTAAATACTGTAACTCACTTACCTTGAAAACCCTTTTAGGGTGAATGTAAGTTGGGCACAGCTGGACAGCACAGAAAACTCACATACACTGTCCATAATTGCAGCTTCCCTGTCTGATATCCAAGACAGATATTTTGCTTCCCAACACTATCCATTCTTTTTTCCCCCCACACTGATACATTCTATGCTCTTTGGTGAAGTCTTTGTCTAATTTCACTCTCACTGCATGCAGTTCCTCTCCATATACAGTACTACCCATGACCATTTATTCCTCCACCTATCCACTTACCCAATGCTATAACTTCCTCTTAATGGAAGATTTGTCTCTTAATAGGGCAAACAAATTACAATTCTCTCAAGATAAGTAACTGGACTTATACAGTATTTCATTTTAAAACACCTACTGAAAATTGCTTCAAAAAACTGCTTACTATCATGTGACCTTTCTTTAGATAATTCTGCTACAAAGGCTGGGTAAATAAAACTTCAGCTCTTGTTTGTCAACATATGGCAAGAAACACATTCAAAGCCAGTTGTTTAAGCAAACTGCCAACTGAAGATGAAATAACTTGCATTCCTCAGATCTGTGCTCAATCTGGGGTTGTCTGGATGTCTTACAACTCAGTCATGGATCCTAATGCAAAATCTATCTCAGTAAGATATCGTATGGTTTTGTGATTCTCTCTGGAGAAATTTAGAATTACAGTGATTCATATTTGCTGTTTTTTCCATCTGTAAACAGACACAATAGTAGTTGTACATTAGTAGAATTCTTTGCATACTGTAATGCTCAATAGCTTTTCATTTTAAAGCTATTTTACTTGTTTACGCAGAAAGCTGCAGAATCAAATAACCCAAAGAATATAAACAAGTTTTTGAAAGTTTTTCCTCAATAAACAGTTTTTGGATCAAGCAGTCTGAAAAAAATTAATAAACAAAGAACAAAATCAACCACGAGAGCATGTATAGTTGTAGTTCAGGTCTCCAGGACTGGAATTGGAAAGAATCCAGAGTAACTTCAGATCCCATAATTTGGGTTCCAGATCTCATAATCTGAGAGTCTTAATGTGCCTCTGTTTAGATATTTGGTACTACAGATACTGAATGTAAGGATACTGTGATAGCAAGGTCCCACAACCTTCATGAACTCCTGTGATTATCTGAATAGATTTTTTGTATATATGGATAACTTCAAATATTTGAATAAATGTGCAGATATCAGGGATGGAATTCAATGCCAAGGTAGCATTTGTTGCTATAAAAGCAAATTATTGTAAAAGACACAATAAGTAACCGCTCTTCAGTAAGGCATTCTTCCCTTTTCTAAGTACCAGGTTCTGCATTGATTGCGATGTTATTTTGCCCACCATCTACATAATATTCATATTCTTCTTTGTGGGGGCATCATCCAACTTTTCATTCCTCTAGGAATAATATTTCTTTGTTCCAGGGAGGTTACTTTGAGCTATAGCACTTTCCAGTATTAGCACTAATACATAACCTATTATTGCATTTCTCTTTAGTCACCTCTTTCGCTTTTTTATTACCAAACACTAAGCCTAAACCTAAAGTATAAAAAATATATATTTTCCCCTGCAGCAGAAGTGAGGATTTTGTCTTTTGCTTTGCATGTTACTACACATTACTTCTTGGGACTCGGGAAGGGCAGGAAATCTGTGTCAAAGATTTAGAGATGCCTCTACTCTTAGCAACAACTAGCATTCTTTTGCCCAGCAAGCCGGGCATGTTTATTATGTGTGTTGGTGGTTAGGGGTGGTTTTGGTGTGTGTGTGCGCGCACACACACACACACATGTACGTGTGTGTGTGAGAGAGAGAGAGAGAGAGAAAGAGAGGAGTCTGCAGTTGAGGTCGGAGGCTGCACCTCGGTGAGTACCACCGAGAGGCAAAGGCAGTGACCGGAGCCCTGTTCACTGCCTTTGCTTCCCGGGGAATTGGTTCGCTTTCAATGGGGGTGGGAGGTGAATGCACCAGTGCCTTTGCACACACACCCCCGTTGAAAGCAAAACACTTCCTCGGGAAGTAAAGGCAGCGACTGGAGCCCCGTTCACTGCTTTTGCTTCCCTGGGAATTGGTTAGCTTTCAGTGGGGGGCAGGGGGCGAAGGTAAGTGGGGTGCGGTACAGGGACTGAGGG